>DF836434.1:26490-53014 GCA_000950595.1 Mucor ambiguus
CTCCTCAAAAAGTTGAGCGAAGGTGTCAGTAAGTTAGTGCTGGATGAAAGCAATTATTTGGTGCTATTCTGAAGGTCTGAAACAGCTTCTAGGGTGAGAAATTATGTCTCAAATGTATTCAAATTTCACTGTATTTTGCAGCTAGAGGTAAGGCAACATCATCTGATCAATAGCTTCTTGTTTGGCATGGCCATTAATGACCTTAGCTTCAACTGTATTGGCAGCACCATTGTTATTGGCTTTACTATCAACGGCAACACCTTCATTTTTGTCTTTGAAGGAGACATTCGTAGCAACGTTGAGTGGCATACTTACATGGCCGAGTACTTTTATTGTTTTCTCGATTGCTACCGCTGACTGGATCGTCGAGGCTCTGAATTCTCGCTCGAAGAAAGCGGCGAAGACATCATGAACACTAAACCACTCAAGGGATCTTTCCTACGTGCTTTAATACAATCACTGTTGCGTATACGAAGCGGACGCAAGGCAAAGATTGCCCAAAATGTCTCGTATCGATGGATAGCTTCAAAATAGCAATCTCGCTTGCTTGAATTTATTTCCCCAAAAAAAAAAAAATAGTTTAGGCGCCTTTTCTCTCTCTCTCTCTTATTATTATGCTCATCTTTTTTTTATCAAGTACTGTTAATACACAGTAAGCAGCACATTGTGCCAGAGTTCATTTGATTGTGAATGGTGAGTTCAAGAGTCATATTCAAACTCGGATTTCATAGCTTAAATTGCGTTGATACGGTACTAAATTCAACCAGCGGCTATTATTTCTTTTGCTCTTTCTCTGTACACATAAACATTTACAAACACACACAATCCAAATGGCAGATTCGTAAGTGTGATAGCCTTATGTTTGTGTGAATTGCTCTGCTAACATTTGCAAGTAGACAAAGGATGATTTTGGATCCTGGTATGCACAATTTAGCTAAATGACTCTACAACGCGATATTAACAAAACAACTGTCAACAAGCTATCCGTGATTGGGTTCTGATACCTATTCTATTTGTCATGGTTCTTGTAGGTATCCTTCGTCATCACATTACAATGCTCATTACAGGTACACCAAAGACGCCTCAGCTGAAAGCCATCCGTGAATCGTAAGTAGATTGAACGCACAACGTATAGAGGGAAGGGGATAATTTACCATGTAAGCACATCATTCTAGAAAAGCACTGTTGCGTGGTCTGCGTCTAAGAACTGTAGGCAACAATATTCCTCAACATGCATATCAAGTTCGCAAAGCCTATTTAGCTGACGCATTCGAAAAGGGCAAATATCTCAAAAATCCTGAAGCTAACAAGGAAGGTGCTACACCTGCAAATCCCATGGCAGATCCAGACATGATGGAGGGTATGATGGAAGGCATGAAGAAACAACTCACAAACATGGTGCCTCAAATGGTGATTATGGGATGGATCAATTTCTTTTTCCAAGGCTTTGTGGTGATTAAACTGCCCTTTCCCTTGACACCTCGATTCAAGCAAATGCTGCAAAGTGGTGTGGATACGCGCGATATGGATGTTACGTGGGTGTCTTCTCTGTCTTGGTATTTCCTCAACTTGTTTGGTCTCGGTAGTGTATTTTCATTGATTTTGGGTGATAATAATGCAGCTGGTGTGGACATGACAGCCATGAGTTCCATGCCTGGTATGATGCCTGGCATGGGTGGTGCTCAACCAGGTCAACCTCAAGACTTTAGAAAAATGTTTTTGGCTGAAAAGGAGAATGTCATTATCACACCCCATGTTTGGGATTTGCAAGATGTTGAGGAGCGATTATTGAGAAAGTACGGCAAACCCATTACCAACAAGAAAGCCCTGGCAGCAGCAACCTCTACCAGCAGCGAATCCGTAACAAAGAAGAAGGAACCCTCTGTCCGTGAAAAGATCCAAAAAGCTCAAAAGAATAGTAGTAATAAACGCCGTTGAATTTATAAGTAAACGTTTAATAGATGTATTAAGGCTTTGTTTTGGCTAAACCAACACGAGCATTTCCAAAATCATAGACCGAGTAATAGCTTCGTAGAAATGTATCACCCAAGATGATAAGGGGCGTATTGGCCTCAGCAACACCGGAATAACAGAGCCCGCCTTTACTAGAAGACGAGGATTGAGATGTCTTGGCTCTGACTAAATCCCTCAGGAAGATTGGAAAATCTTGATCCCCTAGCTTGATATTGATGGACTCAGTGGAGCTATCTTCTGCGAAAGCACAAGGCATACGCCAGCCATACATGGGATCATACTCAGCGCCAGGAATAGCCTTATGGATTGCCTTGGAGACATCGCTGGGTACAATGATGAGCGTGGTGCCAGTGTCTACAATAGCAGGCATGGTAGAGGCAAGAACGTTGGTACCACCGACTTCAACACCTGTCATGTCGACTTGCCAGTACTTTTTTACTGTAACTGGGACATACTTGAGCTCACCCTCAAAGTGGTTTTGATTAATATCGCCAAACAACTAGTGAACCAAGAGTGAGAATGCAAGCCTTTTATGAAATAGAAACTACTTACAACTTCTCCTTTGCCGCCATCACGATTGTGTCCTAAATGGAAACTGACAATGGGCGAAGGAATGGAACCCGCCATGTGCAAATCTTGTACGATTGAAGCCTTAATACCCGTGTAGGCCAAAGGAGGAAAGGCCAAGCCAAAGATGCCATCGAGAAGCTTGTCAGATGCGAACTCAGGCGTCTCTTGAGTGACCAAACCGATGAGCTGCTGAGGTTGAGTGGCATTGCCGAGATGCACAGCATCCAGAGCAGTGTACCCTCTCACACTGGAGCCATCACCATAAGATAGTTGCCATGTTTGGTTGCTCATTTCTTTGTAAGTAGATGATTTGGAGCCATCGAATCGATGATGCGTGCTGCAGCTGGATCCACATTTGGAAGAGGGGACCCATATATCAGAACTTCCTGTATCGAAATCGACATTGAATTTCTGTGGTGGTGTGCCGATAGCGATCTCACCAAGGTACTCTATATCCACATAGGCGCTAAAGAGCTCAATAGCGGCATTACTAGCAGAGTTTAAACGTGAATTGATCTTCTCATCAACAATGCCGTATTTTGCCAGTGATCGTTTGACTCTTGCTGGTGTGTTCATGCGATTTCCTTCCAAGTGATCAAGACCGACACTAGTGTGCACAGACAGATAGGGAGACAACAGTAAAGATCATCAGTATGTAGGTCACCTGAAAGACATTTTGCATCATACTTACTTTAGGTGACTCAGTTGAGCTTCAACTGTTGCCATCATCGTCCATAGCAGAGCAGTAGAGGATGCGATAACGCCTAATTGATGGACCATGGTAAGCGATATTTGTTGAGCAAAAAAAAATAAACAGAAATGTTGCAAACAAACTAGTTTTGTGCTTTATATATAGATGGACAATTTAGCCCGAGGATATTGATCTCAAAGACATTTGGCTTCAAGTCGCCGAAGAAACGACACTTGAGTCAGACACATTGTCATTGCAAGTAGAATCGCACTTGTAGTTGCAATCATATGCAACCAAAAAGTGAATATTTCGTATGATTAATCATGCCATGCTCTGTTCCATGTGGTTTGGAAAGATATAATACGTTGGAATTCACACTCTCGTTCTCGCATGCCTGCTGCGTAGTGTGGTATAAATTATCCTAGGGTAGATTCCAATACATCTCTCCCTTTTCTTTTTGTCTCTCCATTGATTTTTGAATATTCTCCACTCTTTTTACAACACATACATACAACCGTCTAAACCATGGTGCACCATCCTGGCCGTGTATCCATCATTGGAGCAGGCACATTGGGCGGTACAATAGCCTACAGCCTCCTTCTGGCAAATACCGCCAAAGAGATTTTGCTGGTTGACATGTCGCACAACATTGTGCAAGGACAAGTTTTGGATTTAGCAGAAGTACAAAGCACAACGACCATCCGCGCAGGAACCTTTAAAGAAGCAGGCCAATCTACCTTGGTGGTACTGACAGCAGATACGCCACCCAACGACAAGGACAAAAATCGACAGCAATGGCTCAAACGAAGTCGGCATCTGTTACTGAGCATCGCATCCAGCATGTCACCTGTGCATTCAGATATCATGATCTTGGTAACCAGCGATCCAGTAGACTTGTACGTGCAATCATTGCAGTCTTATTTTCCACATGTATCTCCAAACCGCATCTTTGGACTAGGCACTACCATGGCAACGGATCGCCTTGGTGTTTGGTTACGAGACATGATGTCTACCAGTGCTACTACTCTACCTGCTGAAATCGCAGATGTTTATTGTATTGGAACACAGCATTCACCTGTCATTGCGTGGCAACATGCCAAAGTTGATGGCATGCCAGCCTCTGCCTTACCCAACTTGATTGCTCAACGTGATGTCTGCAATAAAATAGTGTCCAATCATCGACGCTATTTGATATGTGAACGTAAGGGAAAAGCTTGGTTTGGAGAAGCATCTGCAGCGACTCGACTTGTCAATGCCATCATAAAGTCGTCTACTACTATCGCTGCCGCTGCATACGGTGCCACAGCAGCAGCATCAGCAATAGCACCAGCCAAAAATCCAGTGTGGGTGTTGTCTGTCAATGTACCCAAATATGAATGCTGCCTCTCATGGCCAGCAGTCATTTGCGATACAGGCATCAAACATTTGGTCGATATACCACTTTCAGCAGACGAACAAGCGCAAATTTCGCAAGTTGTTGAATCCAATATAGCAGATTTTCAAGCAAGTTTTGATAATTAAATAAATAAAGAAACTTTATTTCTTGAATAGCTTATGAAATCGACCCTTTAAATGATCATTCAATCGAGCAGAGGCGGACGGCCTTGGTGAGCCCAGAGGTTGTTGTTGTTGCTGTTGTTGAGGAAGAAAGTAGGCTTGTATCTGTAATGAACTTGCTTTTCTGTTGGCAGTAAAGCTATCTTGACTAATGGTACTTGATCTTCTACTATTGCTATTGCTGCTATCATTGCCACTGTTGGAGTTGGATTTTTTCATCTTGTTAACAGCCTTTTGAAACTTGCTCTTGAATAATTGACCTGGACTTGATAACGAGGGTTTTGGCAGTGGTGTTGGTGTTGGTAGCAGTAGTATATCATCCAGTAACGCCATGTTGCTGATATAGCTCGTATATGATGTCACGGCTCTATCTGTTGCTGATGATGAAGGCGGTAGTGCAAGATAATCTGGTTGATCTACGAGCAAAATGGCTGCTGTATTATTGTCATTGGGCGGTAGAGGGGTCTTGGGGCTTGTCACTGATGTCTGTTTCAGTATGCTAGTAGACTCTAATGACAGCAAAGAAGAGACATCAGCATCTTCAGAGGAAGAGGAAGAGGAAGAGGATGCAGAGGAGAACGTGAGCATGTCATTCTGTGATGGAGATATGTACAGAGGGTGCTGTGGTTCTTTCTCCATGGTCACTGTAGGAGGTTTAATATTTCTTTGTTGGTCGTATTCCAGCTCTTGATGTATAGCAGACCAATCGATGGAATTGTTCTGCTGCAACTGGTGATGATCATCACTGACGAAATTAAAATGGGTGTCTAGCCTAGGTAATGTTGTTGGACAAGATGGAAATTTCAAGAGATGTTCAAAATCAATAGAGGCATTAGAGATATCATCTTGCTGATCTTCTTCTTGTGTGAGCACAGAGTGGTTAATGGACGCATAGTGAGGTTCATTATCATATTCTAAAGAAGAGGTACGAGGAGTAAGAGAAGGAGGCTGTTGAGGTGGAGCCTCTATTAGCTTGGGCGTCTTTTCCTCAGTGTCTTGTTTGTTGAATAGCATGAAATAGCCCAATACAAATCCTGCCAGCAGAATAGTAGGTGCCTTTGCTATAATGAATACTGCAAGCATTGGAATGCATTGCCTTGGTATCTTGTGCTGTTTTATGGTCTGTATCACTTGTTGATTTATCATCTTGCCATTCTGTGGAAAGAAGAAAAAGAAGAAGAGCAAGAGGCGATAGCAATGAGCATTTCAAAAATAGTAGAGCGCAAGGGGGGAGCGATGATTTGGGTGTATGGAATGTACAATAATGCGTTGTTGTCATGGTGGTGGAGTAGCAGCAGATGCAGCAGTTGGCTAACATCTTTGTTACCGTCCAATGAAAGAATCTCTTCTTCCCCTATTTTTCTCCCTTTTCCTTTCTCTCGTTTACTTCTCGACATATCCTATACCAAGATTCCAATATGTAAACGGTATACATCATACTACATTTGCCATTGTATTCACTATCCTGGGTAAACGTCCCAAATGACTAGCGATATTTGAAATATGTACTTTGCGTTTATCACTCATTTTACGAGATTGGCTCATTCATAGATGCTGTTATGTTAATACCCCACATATAGACACATTTCCAACATTTGAGAGAGAAAACAATGTCAATTGCAACCTTATTATATTACAATTCCACTCTGCTTTTTGCATACTCCTTTTTTCTTTAGATTGTTGTTGTTTGAGAGCCCCTAGCTTTCTTGCGGAAACTGTATTTAGCCACACAACATGTTGATGCACATATACATTGCGCACACTCACAAAAAGCACGTTAATCACTTTTTTCGTTAGCCATTTCCAAGCTAAAATCGTATATACATACACTAAAGCTACTATTCAGAAACTTGTCCATGTTCTCCTGTTGACAGAGCTGTGGTTACCATGATTACCACAATGCATTGATATACATTTATCATAGATCATCAAGGGACAATGAAGCATTCTAGATCTCGAAATTGCGGTGGGCGTTTTATTGATTCAACATTGAATAAGGGCTTGTCAAAACGAGCGGTAGAGTAGGATAAGATGGCTATGTACTCGAATTTTAATAGGGGATGTCTATTTACATTACTTGGAAAGAAGGGATAGGGGCTACAAGACATATTTACAATTACAAACACACATAGACAAATATCATTCAAAAAATGATACCATTTTGGGCTGATTTCGCATGTACAGACTCAATTCTTCGCTCTTTCTGCGTTTCTTGGAGATCGAAGATGATCTAGCATGATGTATTTGCCTCAGCACGCCGAAACTAGCTACCTCTTCGCTTTTTCGTCGTTTGGTTGGCACCAAAGGAGGTGTGAGTAGCTGTTGTGGTTGCTGCTGCTGCTGTGGTACGTTATTCAGACTGGCACTTCGCTTGAATGCTAATAAGAACCTGGCTCGTTCTTGCATGATCGCATCTGGAATTTGAACCGTGCCTGCCGCAATAGTCATGGTAGTAGCAGGCGGAGGGGATGTTCCCAATGTCGCTCTGATGGATGGAATGTCATGGACATCATGAATCGTTTCTGTTGCTAGATCAAGCCACTCCTGTCGATTCTTTGTGCATGCGTCCACCAGCTCTATACTCTTGGGATACAGCTTAGAAAGTGCCTCGAAATAGGGATGGACAATGTAATCGATAAAGCCAACATTGATTTTGGAAGGATTGGCAATCTTTTGATCCATGTTGGGTGAGACAGGCAGGCCAAGACTGAGCTCTTGTTCACCTTGACGAAAGAATTCTACACAGACCATACGAGATTGCTGATAAAATACGGACCATGGGCGACAAGGATTACTGACATCAGCAGCGTGTATTAGTATGTTGCACATCATGAGCCGTTCGTTCTTGTCTAGCACTGTCGTGCTGTCAGCAGTAGTGGTCGTTGTGGTAGTTATTGCAGCGGCTGTTTGACTAAAATGATTTGATTTAAAGTATTCAAACGGATCGTTGCAATCGTTAAACAGCGGTTTTAGTGTTGATTCGATGGAAACTGTATTTTGAAAGAGCTGCTGCATTTGAGACGAGCTTTTGATCTTGTCATGCAAGATAGCAATGTTGTCTTTGAGCGTAAAGTGACAGACCATGTCAGTAGCGAGGATCATTTTGACAATGGACGACTTGAACTCTTGTTGAGTTATGGGGCAGCTATATTCTCGGCTTTTGCTTTCAATGTGTCTCAAGTAGTTGTGCTTTTCAAGAAGTTGCAGCGCAATGGTTGAAGAATGACTCTCCAGAACAGATAGATTGTTGTACTGCAAAGCCCTTTCTGTGTGACAAGATACTTCAAAGTTGTTGTTATTGCCCGGCTGTCATACACAACTTATTAGAGACCGTTGATTGATTAATGTCCTTCGCAACTTACATGTCCAATATCATGAAACAGTGCTGCCAACATCAGCATGGCGAGATCAAATTGGTTTAGGTATTCAGACATGCCATACTCCTCCAGCATATGATACAAAACCATGGCTACATCAACAGCGTGATAGAATGAGTGGTATGGATTGTCGTTGTACTCCCGTTCAATATCGATAAGCAAGTCGAGAAAGTCGGATGTGGTGGTGCCGAGTGTTTGACAGATGCCTATACGTTTGAAGATGCCAGCAATAAAGCCGTAGACTTCACTGCGAGACTTTCCATGCAACGAGTAATCTAAAGCATGCTGGTAGGGGTGATCTGATGTCTTGAGCATTATCTACAATGAAATTAAACCTTAACCTTAAATTTTGTATTACTGCTGTGTTGCCACTTGTACACTTACTGTCTCAATAGCGAAAAGATCGTCTGCGGGTAAGCTGTTGTGTCTAAGAATGATCATTGTATATACAGGGAGAGGGAGAGAGAAAGAAAGAGGGTTGCACCACGAGTACACAAACACACAGTACGAGAAAGGAATAAAAGAGAAAAAGTAACAAGAAAAGATTTTTGGGTCGAGTTGTAAAATCAAGAGCAGCTTTAGGTTGAATCTGACATCATAGTGGTAGAAGCATTTCGAAACATCGCACATATATTGTAGCCGAAAGTGTCCGTTTCAATCAGTGGAGCGATAGGCTTTGTCTCAGTTCTTTTGGAATTAGTATGAAACATGTATTTTTTATTCTAAATAGATGAAGGCAAGGACCCGTATCCTTCTTGTGTGGGAGTCCACATTTCACTTGTAACGTAATCCAGGAGCTCCTTGTGACTCAATGACTTGAGCTCTTGCTCTCTTTGACAAAGACCCTCCTTGATGGACTGCTCAATCACAGCAGCGGCGACAATGGCAGATACCTGTCGAATGCGGATCAGAGAAGGGTATAGCCAGCCTTGACTTAGCTCCTCGCTTGTGAGTGAGTCCGCCAATGCCTTGGAGGCGCTGTAGATCATGCCGTCGGAGATCATGGTAGGCTTAGCCAACACACCTGCGAAACCCAGTCCAGGGAAAATGTACATATTGTTGCCTTGACCAGGAATACGGACCTCGCCAGTGGATTGCACAGTGTAGCTGGGGAATGCTGTACCTGATGCAAAGATGACTCGATTCTCTGTAGCTTCCATGGCCTCTGCAAATGTACATTCAGCTTGAGTGGCAGGATTTGATAGGGGGAATACGATGGGCTGTTTGTTGATGGAGGCAAGGCGACTGAGGACTTTAGCGTTGAATGCACCGGGTGTCGAGGATAAACCAATTAAGCTATTAATGTGTCAGTGGCTGAACCTCCCCGTACGAGTTTCAAACAACTTACGCAGTGGGCTTCACATAATTGACAATATCAATCAACTCCTTGTATTGCTGATCTTGGTTGTCATTGCGGGCGAAATAGATCTTGTGTTGAGCCAGTCTGTCGCCGCGGTTCAGTGTTACAAGGCCCTGCATTAAATGAGCATACTATACGGTGGTATTTACTGTTTCTCCCTTGCAACCTACCTTTGAATCGACAATCCAAAACACACGTCTGGCTTCATCTTCAGACATGCCAAACTCAGACTGGAAGTATTCTTGGATTTGACGTGCGACACCAATAGCGGCAGAACCAGCACCATAAAAGACAATGCGATGATCTTTGGGTAACACACCATTCTCCTTTTGTACCTTGCGGATAGCATTAATGACACCAGACAAAATGACTGCACCCGTGCCCTGGATATCGTCGTTGAAGCACACAAGCTTGTCCTGGTACTTTTCTAAAAGACCAAAGGCATGTTCACTGGACCAGTCTTCAAACTGGATGAGCAAGTCGGGATACACGTCGTGGATGGTGCTGAGTACTGTATCGACTGTGGCGTAAAACTCATCGTCTGCAGGGCGAGCCTTACGGAGACCGAGGTAGAAATCATCGTTGCGCAATTTCTCATTGTTGGTACCCAGATCCAAGACGATGGGCAATGTGCGGCGAGGATCAATGCCAGCGCCAGCGACGTACAGTTGCAGTTTACCAATGCTGATACCAATACCGTTGCTGCCCAAATCACCCAAGCCCAGGATACGAGAGCCATCCGTAATAACAGCAATCTCAGGAGAGAAATTGGGCACGGGCTTATAGTTGGCAATCGTCTCTTTGAGGTGTGTGAGATCGGTAGAGTCAATGTACAGACCATCAGGGACACCAGGACCAGCCAAAAAGGGGTAAATGTTGGAGTACTCGACGCAGGCAGTACCGACAGTAGGGGTATAGATGACAGGAGCGAACTCTTGCAAATCGTCCATGATGATCTTGTAGAACAGACGAGTGTTGGAGGATCTCAATTGAGCCAAGAAGATGTATTTTTCGAGCATGGTGGACTTTGATCTGACTTGCTGCAACGCACGGCGTCTTTGGATATCCATGGTTTCGATACTAGAAGGCAGCAAACCTGTCAAGCCCAATGCTTTACGCTTTTGTTGTTCGATAGCAGTACCTGCACAGTCAGTTTTCGTCAGTGTCATGCACATGGCTAAGTCAACTATGATCCGTATTACCTTCGTTATCATAGCCAGAGATGTACTTGAGTGATTTTTGAGGTGCTTGTTGTTGTGGAGGTTGTGCGTCTGCAGTAGCAGCAATGTAGGATGAAGGTGCCATTTTGTGTTTGTATGTTTGTTAAAAAAGCAGTGTAATGCAAAGAAAAGAAAAGATGGCCAGAAAGTCAAAGAGTCCTTTTTTTTTATACCCTTGATTTTAAACTGTCTACGAATCAGATAAGCAAGCTGGTGTTGTATTTGGCTTATTCATGATTTATGGCAGAAGCACCAAGCAAATTTTGTGGGGAAGAAAGGAGCATTCACCATTATTAATCCGTACGACCCTGATTTCTTTATTTACAGTTTTGACAGAAATAAGGGTATAATTCATCGACATTTTTGTATAAATCTCCTCGCTTGGGTTTCCCCATATTACCCAACCCCACGAAACTCCGGAGCAATGTCCTTTCACTCGTTGTAAATGACGGTTTGGACGATACTAAAGACTATCTCTTGTTTGAATCGGGGTATGCATCTGCAGATTTATTTGATAGTGTGTACAGAAATAACAGCTGGTCATTACCACATGGCAAGAAGCCTATGTGCTGTAATAAGGTGATTTATGTAATATGGGAACAATCGGGGCATTCTTTCAAAAAGGTGGGAAAAATATACCTCTTTTGGGGTACACATATATTTGGATCAATCTACATCGTCCATGTAGTGCAGTGGTGCATTTTCCAGATACATTGCATCTGCCATTTCTCTTCGCATAATGATCAAATCAGGCTCGTCTTGTGCGGATGGAATAGGTCGTTGCTGTGGATGTTGCTCGCGATCCGATATAGATTGTCGGCTATGTACCATGCATAATCAAATCAATCACTAATAAACATGCCACATTTCATGTTTATATACTCACCACATGGGACAAGACGAGTTCAGCTTGAGCCAATGAAGGATGCATTCCGAATGATATTCGTGATTACAGGGTAATATGGTTAATTCCATCGTCTCAAATAGCTCTGTACAAATGGCGCACTCTGTCCCACAGTCTAATGTCATAGGTTGAGTTTACACACTTGATCGACTCTGTGTCTCTTCCGTTACCTGGATCATGTACATCCAAGATACGTCTGTCTAATGCAGCTATCTCTGCATCAGACGCTTCTTTTTGTTGGCTAGTGTTGAGTGTTTCAATGTCACATTGCATCTCTGATTGTAAAACACACAAATCTACCTGTCATCTGGGTCAAAGAAACTGTGCCATCATGGATGAAATAAGTATATGGCGCGAGGTGTATAACATGTGCAAAGTGGAGAATTACCTCAAGAATCGTTGCAGCATTTGAGGCAAATCTTCGCGGCCAATAGTTGTCTGAAGATCTATAACATTTGGTCTCTCCGGCATGTTGTCTATCATTGCTGTTGATGCTGTTGCGGCTGCTATACGGTTATCATGTTGATCTAAATGAACAACACCCGACTCTTGATCATGTATATCACGGTTATTATCGTTATTCTGTTGTTGATAATAATGTCTATCGTCTGTCATCTGCTATTAATAGGTTTAAATGCATGTACTCGATTAATTTTCCACAATGTTATGCTAAATGAATGACATACCTCGTTCTTCTGCTCCCGTTCGGCGGTGGAAAGAATATGACATGTGCCGCATGCTTGAGCGCCATTAGCTAAAAGAATGATTCTCCCGCAATGTATACAAGGACCAAATTGCATTCTGGCAAAAGTGTCAAGGAAAAACTTGTCGATTATCTGGGTGTTTTGTAAGTGCGCGTGACAGGGTGGTGCAGACACGACTCAACTTGATTATGTAAAGTCTATCAGTGGTATGATTCTTCCTTGTGTATGACGACCAAAGAATTGACCTCATATAATGAATTTTCTACTCCAAGCTATTCAAGTGAAAACGCATGCTTCATTACCACTATGATCAATAGATAACATCTGCTTATATAATATCACCACTACACATAGGATCCAAATGACACATGTATGTGCTGTAAGCCCAAATTTGTTCTGGCCATCATTTAATTTTACGCTTACTGCCAGTGGACTGTGTAGTAGTCTACATATCTTTGGTAAAAACACCAAGAGCATCTACTGCCAGTTGTTCAGCACCTTCAGCCTCCATTTCCTTGTCATTCAAAATCAATGTTTTATTCATGTCAATGTATTTAATGCCTCGATGTTTCTGGCATTTTGCTCCACAACAGTTCGCACAATATCAAATATCAGAGCTTCTCGAGGCAGCGGATAGTTTTTATACAGTTCAGTTACTGACGGGGTTGGTCCAGGCGGCGCCACTGTCAGCATTGAGAAAGGGGATGCCGATGTCGTTACTCGATGATCGGGCGAAACACGTCTAGTCAGCGCATGCATGTGGTCATTTAACCTCGATTGTGCCATGGCCTTGATTCTTTCATCTTTCACTTGAAGTAGAATCATCAGGGTATCAATACAGCGCACGAGTATTTTGGTAGATGCTATAAAGAAAGAGGCTGTTAGTCAACTCCTATTTCATTGGCAGTATGAGTACACTCACAGTAGCAAAATGAATCAATTCGCTCCAGCTGGCTTATCAAATGAAAGCACATATCAATTGAATGCAGCGCCAGTTGGATGGCTTTCTCACTGACAATGCTGCTCAAGACACTATGTGCGTCAGGTTTTCTTGGCTTTGGTTGTATGAGACAGGCTTGGATCTTTATTGTGGTAACATGGACGTACGATGCCATTGTGATTTTGTATGGATCAGTCTCTTTTTCAATGATGCCTTTGGTCAGAGTAAATGGATCGTTGCATATCTTGACATCTTGTGGTAAATGGCACCACCATGCACGTATAGTGTCCTCATATCGCACAATGTTTTCGATATTCATCTCAGTTACTGCTGAATCGTCACTTGCTGACACTTGCCTTGTCTGCGTTACTATGGCAACAAAAGTAGGATGTGTGGAGAGGCTCAAGATGAGATTGAAGACTTTGAAGATATTTCTTGTTTTCTGAGGTTCGTCAGGTAGGATATCGATAGGTATATTGTGCTGTCTGATCAAGGTGCGTTCATCACAAGTGATGAAATCTCTAAACGGCAGTACACTGTTTCGATGGATGATAGAGTACTTTATCCTTGTCATTCTCGGTAAGTGTGGACCGCCCTTTGCATAGTCTGGATACTCTTTTTGCAAACTATCGCACAGCACCATGGCCATAGAAGACCATTTGAATGATTCAGCGACTCTTGATGTGGTCACCATAAAGGGGATCAGTAAATGTATTACCAAGACCGACTCCAATGCTTTTTCAGGATCATCAAACATGTCTACAAGCTTCTCCATGGTGAGATCATAAAAGTATTCACTGAAATACCGCTTTTCATGCGAATTGAAAAAGTTGTGCTTGCATGTTGATATGGCAGAGCAGGTACATACGGCCAACACAACAGGGTCTTGCATTGGATCTTGCAGTGTATGAAAATGCTCCATAAACGAAGGTTCATGCAATATAGACACAATGTCGTTGAAGCACGAAAAAAAGTTGGCAATCAAACGCTCGACAAAGAATTGGGGTTCGAGAAAAGCTGTAATCCCTGTTGAGAACCGCTTTGAGATGGCTTTTGGTGAAGATGTAGATTTGGGATCATCTGAATGCTGAAATGACCTTGAAATGATTTGCATGGCATTTTTGACAAGACTTCTGTGCATGTGTTGATGAAATACAACCGTTTTCGCTCGAAATGTGTCTCCAAATGGCGATAGATATTGAATGGCTGATTTTCCATACATCATCAGTTCTTCTAGGCTCTTGATTTCTGTCGCCAGTCGTAGCTCTCCATTGACTATCTGCAGATCCCATTTTGGTTCTCGTATCATGGCCTTCTCTTGACGTAGACTCGTTTCGAGAGACTGTATCTGCTCTTCCAAGCGACTCACTTGTTCATAGAGTATCAATGATTGTTCATTCTCTTCTTTGTCCTCTAATAGTAATTCGTCCTCAACATAAGTGTACTGAGTTGTGCATTTTCTGTTGGTCTGTAGGCAGCGTTGACAAGCTCCATTTTTGCTTAATCTCTCGCATTTGCGTCGTCTCTGTCTGCAATCTATAAATACGTCTTAGTTTCGATACGCTTAATAGCCTGAGTAGAGTGATTGTTTACATTGACATGGAATTTTTTTGGCCATGTTGAGTTGTGATAGTTCCAGTTATTAGAAAAAGAGCATGCTGCAGTTTTCGGATGACCGAGGTTTGCTCTCGTGTAGTTACAAATACAACCAATCATATTGAGTGTGCATCAGAGTCCTTGTGGAAGTGTAGGTAGGATTTGGCTCGAATCATGTGGCCTTATCCAAAGGCGGCAACACAGTAATGTGTAAAGCTTCTTGGGTTTGTTTGCAGTATTTATAATATGTAATGTTGGGCACCATTTGACTCGTCTTGGCGGCAACTTTGTAACTATATCTTTTTTAACATTGGGAAACCAAAGTAATGATATCAATGCCAATAGCATGGACCTTCATTCTGTATCTCTTGACAGGTGGTCTCTGGTGGCAATCTCTCTCGGCATCTCAAAGCCTCTCATTCATCAAACTCATGGTTAAGGTGACCGTTTGGGGACTCGATGTTTTGACAGAAAATTTTTTTCATGAGCAATTATAAATAAGCTGGATGGAGTGGATCTCTTTTCCTCTCTCATTTTGTTGCCTAGCAACCAAATTAGTCAAAAGGTATAGTACATGTAGAGAAAAGGGATATGATATTCTTTTTTTTTCTTCTTTTGGGGATGAGATTGAGAATATAGAGTCAAGCCCTGAGCAAATACCCTACGAAGGTATACTTGATGTTAACCATATTCGCTGATAAAAGAAGAAAAAAAAAGAAAGCCATTTCCATTTCTCAAATATAAAATCATTTTATATCTTTTACTAATATTTTTTCTATAAATATTAGATGCATACCCATTGCCTTAGCATTTGATGTTGCTCTTTGAACTTGTTTGTTGCCAATAAATACTTTATTTAAATCATATATTTTTTAAAACGGAACTGTGTTTCCAATGTTGTCTTGCTTTGCCTTTGCTACCATCAAGCCAGAAATTGCGCTATCTTGAACACTGATACCAACGCTCTTGAAAAGCGTAATCTTTCCTCTGTCCTTGTTAGTGTTGCTTGTATCAATAGTACCCATTTCAATCCAATCTTGAGGCTGGGAGGATTTGACCAATTCACCTGCTTCATGACCACAAGCCTCAACAGAATCTACAGCAATAAGCTCTGCGCGTTTGACAATGTCAGCATCCACTTCATGCATATCCATACGATAAGAGCCAACGCAATTGAGATGAACGCCAGGCTTTAGCCATTGACCAAACAAGACGGGTTCAGTGGCATTGGTGCATGTGCACACAATATCGGCATTCTCTACTTCTTGCTGCAATTGCTCGTTGGCAGAGACAAATGTACGGCCAGGATACGCCTTCTTAAGGTCTTCCATCAGCTGCAATCTACGCTTCTCGCCACGATTCCAAATAGCAATTCTCTCCAAACTAGGACGAACAGCAATCATCATATCAACATGCGATCTACCTTGAGCACCAGCACCAAAGACAACCAAGTTTTTTGCCTCGGGATGAGCATAATAGCGAGTAGCTACACCAGATCCTATCATGTCACACACCATCTCTATCAGTCTGCACGCTCTATATGTCCACTTGATTATAATACCAACCTGCGGCAGTACGCACGGCAGTCAAAGCATCTGCATTCATGACAGCTTCTACACTACCTGTCTTTTCATCAATCACGACAATGGTAGCTGGCAGTCCACTCAAACCATCCTTTGTAGGCACACTGACAATTTTGATGGACGTGGTGTGGTCCAATCGAGATGGCATAAACAAGACCTTATGTGTTTCGGTTGAAACGCCAATACGTTGAGGCGATTGTGCTTCCAATGCCTTTGCCGCATCCTGTTGACCTTGAGTGTACTTGGTAAATGCAGTCTCCATGAGATCTACAATGGCATTGAGCATCTTTGGGTCACTCCGAGATAAGACTTGATTGATATCATTTGCTGATAAGATAAGAATAGACATGTTGTAGACGGTATATTCAAAAGAACAAAAGAGAGAACCTCAGCTTGTTGGCCTATCTCGAGGAGTATTTTAGCATTTAATGGAATTAAGGTTATCATGGTATATTCCCACAGGGGTACCTGATTGGGTGTCGTATTTTTGAATTCTTCTATGCGATATGAAATCAAGTAACAGTTTATCTTTTCCTTTCTTTCTTTACCCTTTATATAATATGGAAGCTCCTCCCACACTAAACGATCAAGTAGTGCAACTCGTCTTTGGTTTAGCCAATCTCAAAGTAGACATTCCTATTGTCAACTTCTCATTGCCCGTGCTGGATGTCTTGTTTGCCATCCTCATCAATTACTCTTATCGATCAGCATTGGGCGTTTCGCATAATCAAGTAGGTTGGTATCAAGGTTTGTTGGCTACACTTGTCATGGCTACTGGCGGTGGATGTACTGTAGCTGTGTTGAGAGGCGAACCTATTGGTATCTTGAAAAGCAATGAGTTCTGGGGTATTCACTGGTACGTGTTGAGCTAGCTTATGCATTATTCTTATACTCATCACGTTCACCCAAACAGTACTACCTATCTGGCCATGTTTTCAAACCCTTACGTCTATCAGGTGGTCGATTTCTTGTTTTCCATCCCAGTGGTTGAGCATGTGTTTACATTATCCGACAGTATCTTGCGTGCTTTGGCCATGATTCAAGTTGGTGTTGAAGGAGTGAGTGCCAATCCAGCTTTGGGTGCTGACAAGTTTGTAGCAAAGGTATTATGTGGTACTTTGGCGGGCTGTGGTGGTGGTCTCTGGATTGGTGAGTATATGGCAATCGATTGATCCTGAAGAGAGTCTAACATAATGTTAGATGCTTTCCGCTTAAATCAACCCAATTGGTCATTCTCTACACCTCGCCTTCTGCATGTTGCCTCTGTGGACATGAAGGTCTCTTTCCTCACTTCTCTATTCTACGTATTCGCTACAACACCCGCCTTCTGTGAATATTTGAGTCTTCCCATCATCAAGCCTATCGAGGCCCAAGCATGGAGTGCTGTATTTTTAACAACTGGATTAGTTTATGGTTCGTATTCCAACAAATGGGCCAAGCAGACCAAGGCAATTGAAGAGATCAACGAGAAGATGGCAGAGGACAAGAAATCAGAGTAGTTTGTAATTTTCCGACAAAAGAAAGATCAAGATGTATACGGTTGTAATAATAAATTCCTTGTAATTGATATATACACTGATATGATTCCTACTACCTTCGCTTCTTTTCTTTATTTTCTCCCCCTATATTTTTATATAATCTCTTACAAGGATGGGTAGCAGTATTTCCAAAGTGAGCTGTGGCGACATGTCCATGCATAAAAAGTACCTGAAATCGACACATCGTCGCCCAACAATCAGAATTGACAAATCAAAGATTGGTATTCCTACTGATTTTAGGGCATGTATATCCAGTAATTTCCTTTGTGATGTCTAGTAGTAACATGTGTATATCGTTTTTAAATAATCAATAGCATACCTACCATGTTGGTAAGTTGGCTTGCTCTATAGATCTAGTACCACCATTGCATAACTAATCTCTGTGTTCACAGGTAACAATAGCCCTGTTATGGATGAGGTAAATCATTTTTACGGCCAATTGAAGCGTACACAGAATGCCAACATATTTTGATTCCAGTTTGCAGACACTGCCAGCACAGAAGCCGCAAGTATACTTACAGATTCTGATTTCCTGGCAACTATGGCACAGATCACAGACGCATTGCAAAAGTTCCCGTTGCCAAAAACCACTCGTCAACCCTACAAGAAAGGTCCCACACACAGTGAAAGCAGAATTTCGCCATTAGGAACAAGCCAAAGCGATCAGCAAATCTCACGCCGCCCTGTCACTCTCTCCAAAAACACATCCTTACAAGACACAACCATGCTGACATCAGGAGCCATGTCTCCCACTGCTACCAAAAGCGCTTCATCAGCGGCAGTATTGGAAGTATCCACCTCCATGATCATCGGCAGTGGTGACAAAAATGACTTATTTAAGCATTTCAGCGAAAAGGAAAAGAATGTGCTTCAACTGACAAAATCTTCCTCGATACAAAACATGGAGAGATTCACAAATGAGAGTAAAATGACGACTATTGATCTGACTGGCGGCTATTACGACTTTAGCTCCTGTCTTCAGAGTAGGATTGATGCTCAAATTGTTGAGTTGGCTAGAGCAAGATCCAAGAATAAAGCAAACCAATCACCTGTAAGTGCGGAATAGTGTGTGTGTGTGTGTGTGCGTGCTATTTGGTTATGTTTTTGCTTACATCTCCTAATTCAATAGAGAAACAACATGGTTTTTGACAAGCCAAGCATCATGATTTAACATATCTGAATAAACAAATCTGATAAAAGTGCGTATCCTATTTTATTATATGAAAAACGAGAATGAGGGGTATGTATCTGTTTGTCCAAATCGACTACTTGGTCAATTTTTTTCGAGGATTTTTGGTGCATTTGTTGATCAAGTGCGATTTCCATTGGGCTTCTGAGGATCGAGTCATGTCTAATTGACAAAAGGGGCATCTGGATTGATTTTCAGCGGTAGCTATAGCAACACGGAATGCATTAGGCTTTGCATTTGATGGCACTACTTGAACAAACTCACCTGCACATGTCTTTTTCAATGTGTGCTTCTTCCATTGCTCCACAGGAATGGGCTGCTGGCATTGTGTGCATTGTTTAACCAAGTGCTTCTTTTCGCAATCTGTTTGCAAGTGATCTTTGATTGTGGATACTTCCAATATCTGTGCACAGAATGTTAATAGCCGCCTTTCGTGATGGTGGACATTTGCTTACTATTTGACACATGGGGCAGTTGGTGAGCACAGGGCACTGGTTGTAATAATGAGAAATCAGTGTGTCTTCATTGAAACTGTCATTGATTTCATCGCAAAAGATGCATTCATTGCTATTAAATAGATATAAGTTTGTTGATCGTTGAGAGCATATCATTACCTACGTCTTTTCGTCTTCCTCTGCAATGGAGGCCTGCTGTGCTTGTTTGCTTTTGGTCTATGTATGCGTAACATGTTGAATTGACTAGTCTTGAATTCTGCAATCTATATACACTCTACCTTTTTAGATGTTGCTGCGCGCTTATCGTCTCTACTACGTGCTCCTGAAAAGATCATAAAAACGTGTGCTCAGCTTGCCTGATTGTCTATTACACCAAATGCAACGCCAAACAAACCTGCTTTCTTTGTACTACTCGCGTTGTTGTTAGCCAATGCTTTTTGTATGCTGGTAGACGTCGACGTCTTTATCTTGAGTTTGTTGTTTAACTTTTTCAATTCCTATCGACCGCCATGTTGTTAAATATATTGCTTTAAATTAGAGACTAAAACTCACCTGCTCAAGCAACTTGATGGTATCGTTATCCAAAAACAAACACATCTGCTTGAACTCCACGGCACCTCTCTGTTGTTGATACTGTGCAACCAACATCAACAGTTCCCAGGCAGCTTTACGCACCTCGGCATGAGGATGCTTGCTGAGATAGGAGACAATACATGTCATGATTTGCTTGCGATAAGCGCTAACATCCGATGGCCATTGATGGGGTATCAAGGACTTCTTGGTAATGATAGTGATCAGATCTATGCGTGCTTTAGCGTCCTTCATGTTTCTGATCATGCGCTCTCCGAGACATAGTGCCACCAAACTGTGATAATGTTCAATGAGGTCCAGAATCGTTTTTGTGGCGGTGAGTTTGATGCCTGGATTATTGTCACTTGTGCGCATCAAAACGCGAGAAAAGAACTTTTCTATCCAGGTATACAGCTGCTGATCGTCCTTGCTCATGTGCTTTATCACGATATCTATCGTTATTCAGCACTGTCAGTATATCTTCACTGACACCACTGCCCATAAAACACTCACCCTGGATATGTTTCCATGATTGAATGGCTTGGTTAAAAATAGACTCTCTTGAATCCATGATGGCCTCTTGAATCATGAGAATAGACGCATGAATAAACTTTTTGGTCTGTTTGGGCTGATGTTCCTCAACGTGCGCAGATGCAATCAATGCATTGAGTTGATTTAATCCGTTTTGACGACATTTCACTTTGACACTCATGATATTGGCTACCATATCCTCTCCAAACTGATCAATGGCCAACTCGCAGGACTCCAAATCGTCAGCAGTTAAAGGCTCGGGGATGGTCTCTGGATCCACGATGACGATGGGTTCCGGCACAGGCACTGTTGCTGCTGGTTCCTCTTGCTTGTGATTATCATTGATGGGAATGCGTGCTGACAGCAATGAAGGGCTGTTCGTGGCTGAATCAGCATGGTTGATGGATAGTGCGTCAAAACTCGTCCAGTTAGCAATAGCCTCATCCAATAACTGGTCGTTTGAATTGGTTGTGCTAGCCTTGGCAACCGATGTTAGCTTGGATTCCATTTCAATGGAAGCTGATTGAAGATCCGGGATCGTGTTCTACAAATAGCACACACTTGTGTTAATATTCAACTAAACGTCTAAATGTGTCACCCTACGTAAATACCTTGTGCAAAAAGCCCCCCTCGGCTTCTTCCTGATCCTCTTCATCATCATACTCTTCCTGCGAGTAGGTTTGCTCTAAATCACTGTTATACTCAATTGTATCAAATGGTAGAATATCACCGTCTCGAGTGATTTGGATACCAGATTGCTCTAAAAGAGACTCGGCTGTTTGTTTGACCTGAGTCATATCTGCCTAAATGGGAGAGCATGAATCAGGGAAAACCTCAAGGAATCTTGTCATTTCACACATACCTTGATTTTATCCGCCTCACCATAGTCTTTGGTTGCCACGGCTTGTTGCTTATCGTTCTCTAGATTGATCAAGAATCGCCATAATCCTGTTAATCTATCACCCAGCTCCTTGTATAGCTTAGCTTCTTTGTAGTCTTCGTCTAGCATATACATCCAGGTTGCATGAATTAATCTGTTTCTTACATAAGTCCATGCTTGAGTTTACCTTGAGCAGCATCCTCCTCTGCATTTTGAATCACTTGAATCCAATGCTCCAAATCGAAATGACTATTTGTATTGTGAATCTGTGATGACCTCGAGTCCTCTTCCTCCTCCTCCTCCTCCTCATCGTCGGATTGTTGTAACTGAGATGCAATCTATATAAAGAAGTAGGAAAAACGTGAATTATTTAGGATCAGTCAGGACATGGACCATGCGTTTCGTTTGCTGATCAATGTTTTATAATTTACCTTTTGATGATGATACGCTGTTGTTGTTGTTGCTGCTGCTGAAGACTGAGCCGAGGCAAGTGTTCCTTGTGCTTGCTGTTGTTGTTGTTGTAATGGGAAGCCTAGAATATTGATGGCCAGAATGCCAACCTGGATAGGCAGTTAGTATGCGTTATTCCATAAACCTGTAACACAGATCAAATACCTGTTTATGGATGTTCAACCTGTTTCCATGGCAACCCTTCATCACTAGTCGAATGTATTCGCAATCCGCTTGTATTTTGATCGACTTGAGCTCTCTGTCTTGAAACCGATCGTTGTTATCCAGATTGACAAATCTGAAGGCAATTCAGAGTCAATGCATATTCCATAAACTGACAACCGAGAAACTTACCCAAGTCGAGTAAATTGAATATACATGGCGTCTTGTTCCTGCTCCTTTGTAATGCCAACATAAAGTTCAATCTGAGAGGCAATCTTGTAATGATGAGATAAGATTTCAACCTTGTGAATACGACAGAGACCTGAATTCAGTCTTAAAATCAGATCCTGAGGGTACTCTGGATGCCTATTCAACAAGTTTTTTGTTGGGAAAAAAATATTTGTGTAGAAGATTTATTTATATACATTACTTTTGTGTTTGCCAGCCTCGATGGCTTATTCGTTGAATATCACCATGAAAGGGCTCTGCTAAGGATTCTGGTTTGTAATCCTGATCGAACGATGAGCAATGTGCTATTTCAAATGGAATTGAATCAATTGTCATGATCAGAAAATGAGAGTAGTGGAAGAAGAAGAAAAAAAGAGAGAAACACACCAGGGGTAATATTAAATTAACACGAAAAAAGGTACCAGCTACCAAACTCGTGCTTGATGTACTTTTGTATGTTAATTAGACACATGTCAAGCACTTTAGCTTTTAGACATTTGATTCTAAAGGATGCGCATATTGTTCTTATGCTCGTTCTTCTCTCTTGTTCGTTTGTTGTATACATTTGCAACTTTCAAATCTCGGTTTCGGCAGATTATGTTGCCCCACATTCGTCTTGATGTCATGACGATAAACCACGCGACAAGGAAAAACATGGACCGAGAACTGCGCTTTAAAGTGCATTTTCATTTTTGCAAAGGCATCTCAAAAAGAGATCGGCCGCTTCCTTGCTTGTTACAACAAAACAAACATCACAGAAAGCGCCATGAATTTCATTACTCGGGATAAGCTAAAATGGTGAATATTCACAAGAGCACAAAGAAGCCACCTTCTGGGGAATCGCGGTCCAGGTAAAGTGTTGTATCGTGTTTTCATTTGGTTTGAAAGATGAGACACTCATCCTTTCAACCGAGCCGAGATACGAACATGTCCTGATGGAATTTGCTACTAAGCAGAATTTTCAGCTGAGTCATCTCAATATGCCTTAGTAATGCAGTGATCTGCTTGGCGATGTTTATCCTTTCTCTCTCTCTCACCCTGAATGTCCTGCAATGTAACCATGAAATGGCTTATCTGTTTCTTATAGTTCAATTGGGCTAAACTATTCGTCTATCATAGAAACTTGAGAAATGTGCAATTGACAAAAGATCTAACTTTTGGAAAAAAAGAAAACCAGATTCCTGGGCTAAACAATTGATGGAAATCCATCTCCTTTAGACCCTTTTGTTCCATTCCAGGGGAGGAAGAAAAAGAGAGATAGAGAGCAACTGTGGGTCAATTGAGCCGAGCACACGAAACATCAAAAACCAAAAGAAAAAAAAAATACACAAGATCTGGGTCACCTCATCCTTTTGTTTGTATGACCTTGGCGAATGAACCGCGCATTTTCATGTAAGACTATATCACAGTTTGACAACAACAAAGAGGGCAAAAGCGCAACGCCCATGAAAGATATTAGACGGGTGTAACAATGGGCATTTTCCAAGACCCAAGCCAATGAAACTTGACATCTAGCGTCATTTTTCCTTGTTTGATCATATCAATTGCGGCCCCCTTTCAAGGTGCCCACAAAGGTACCGGGCTATCAATTGATTTTCTGATTCAACATGTATATAAATAGAGAGCTCAGGTTGCAATGTTTCTGCTCCATCTCTTGCTTGCTTTCTCTTTCTTATATACATTATCATGGTTGAACTATCTCTTAAAAACAAAAAGCTACCCCGCTTGAATATCATGCATCGTCATGGCAGTACCAAGAAGCAAGAATCAAGACATCATCAGTCGTCGCTGGGTTCTGGCGTCAATTCTTACAATAATACGGTTTCAAATTCAATTATAAGAAACCACAACAATGATCCCTATATGCCTCACATTGCAAGGCCTCAAAGATCTTCTTCATCTTCCTTGCCACAGACATCAAGACCTTCCAAACATCCAATGCGCCATCATAGCTCATCAAGCCCGTATTTGCCTGCTACAAGATTCGTGACAGATCCTCCTGCTTCTCCTACTTCTCCTGCCTCTCCAAGCAACACATTTTACTACAATTACCCTCCTCTTTCGCCTCCTCCATTGTCGCCAACAAACCTATCATTTGCTACTTCGTCAAGACCATCCTGGAGGGAAATGGCACGATCTCCTACCTATCAACCTGCTAGCTCCATCTCAAGCACTGATGACGATGATGAACAAGACGAAGATGACTCTGATTCAGACGACAATGCTCCACTTGGTCTGATGCTATCACCTCGCCCTGTCGGACATGGTAAGCCTTTTTCTTTACTGAGTGATCTGGAAGAGGACGGAGATGATGATCTTGTACCCATTGCTCGATTATCCATTTCTCGTGAAAGTGTGCACCATATGTCTGCTGCTGAAAAGTACAAGCAAAAAGTAAGAGCTAGACTCCAAATGGGCAATTCAGCGACCACATCAAATCCTTTCATTTAGTAACATCATATAAACCCTTCTTCCATTCTGTAAATTAACACTGTAATTAATTCCTAAATATCATTAACCACATCATCATATACATCACATTCCACTCATTATAATCATTCACATCACATTTAATACATATACACACTTATCATCGAGCACCACCAGCAGTAACAACAAACAAATAAATAAATGCATTATAAATTTAAAAAAAAGCCTCCACTGTGTATAAAGCTAACATGCCAAAACACATTTTGCATTTCTGAATATGTGTCAAATCAGGGCTATTTTAAGCATCTTCTCCTTTTTGCATGTAAAAATAGAAAGATGAGTTGTTTGATGTGATGTTCGGAGTCCTACTATATCTTGGCTGACACCATTAATGTAATTGGTATTCCCTGTCAATTTTTGATAGTGATAGGCATGATGATCTTCCTCACATTGGCCTTGTGGGATTGAGTTGGGCGATCACTAGATACGAATAGCCTATTAGTTGACGTGAAATAAAGTATGCGTCTAGTATATTTATGATGCAACCGTTGAGTAACTGATTTTTATGTCTTTAGATGTAACAATTCATTCGATTTACAGTGATCATCATCCTACTATCTTTGGGTATTTCATCTTTAAATTTGATGCATGTGCACTGGCGACATACCATGCTGTCAGCATGTGCTTATGAATCGAGAAGCTGATGCTTGCATTTACTCGCACAAAGAATACATCGCTCATTATAATGTTAATGTAATGTACGAAACGAAACCTTTATTAAAAAGAATGAATTACACAAAAGGCGTATTTCTGTCGGGTCTTATGGATCAAAACATGATTGACAGGACCAAACAACGAGCAAGTCGAGATACATCTGATTTCAACCTCTCAGATCCTTCAGCTTCTCCAACCTGATGATCTGATCCCAAAAACTCTAGTTATGTCAACCGATACACACACAAGCTTCATTCACGGGAATTTACGAATTACATTGCCAATACTTGGTGCCTGGAAAGCTGTCAGTCAACCGAAACTCTTAACATTCCATACCTGCTTTTTGGGATAATAGTGGCCCGACTTCTAAGTGTCGTACCTTGGCCGTGACAGAGCGTAAATTCAGTTTCCAGCGCTTTGTACCAGATGGCGCCAACATTCTTAATTACACACGAGAATTTGCACAATCTTATTTTTGGCCGTATCTAAACCAATACTCATCGGATTCGCACAAAACAAAGATCATTCGATAGCGCTGCAATATATATAGTATGTTATGGGTAGTTTAAATACCTAATAGACGTTCCCTTCATGAATCCATTCAAAATTCTTAAATTGAGTATCCCC
Organism: Mucor ambiguus; assembly: GCA_000950595.1. NCBI lineage: Eukaryota > Fungi > Mucoromycota > Mucoromycetes > Mucorales > Mucoraceae > Mucor > Mucor ambiguus. The sequence goes on from DF836434.1 coordinate 52,741, forward strand.
AAGCAGGTGAAAAATATTTATTTTGCAAATATCATATAAAAACAATACCATTGCATAGAAGATTGAAAAAGAAATAGATGCTACTAAGCTCTGGGCTATGGTTCACTTAGTGAAATCCATAGGTATAGCCCATTGAAATTTCATCATTTTTACCTTTTTCCATTATTACTCGACGGCATCATTCTTAGCAACCCTATATCAAACACGCCCAAGTCAACAAAAGTACCCTCAATAACTTTTACTATACATACACTCTACATTTATATATTAATCC
>DF836433.1:1968-23111 GCA_000950595.1 Mucor ambiguus
AATATTGATGGTGCTGATGCCGGTTAATTCTTAATTATTGTAGACCTGAAAACATATAGCCTGCATTTGCAATCATTTGATTTGGATTACTATCATTGTATATCCTACAATGGTTTAGCGATTGGCCTTATAACAAAGGAGGGTTTTCAGTAAAATAGATAAATTAAGTAGAAACACCACAAGTACATCTATTCATAAAAAGCTAGTAGCGCTATTGACATCTATTCTGATTTGCAATCATATAGAGTTAGTATCAGGCGCGCCATTGAATTGCGCTATAAGACTAATACCGTAGTTAGAACCCAAGCTCTGTTAAATAAAATTTACTCATAGCTATCTCACTAGTTGCATGCAAACCTGACAGTAATTGATAAATCACCATTCTCTTCTCTGTTTGATTTTCCTATATAAGATATATGTCAAATTATAAAATCTCAACTTTTCTCTACCAAATTATTGTAATATAGACTAGAAATCAGACTTAATGTGGGCATTAGTCCACGTTTGGAATGCTTTTGGTAATGAAGAAAGTTTGTAAAATTAAGCAAGCATTGTTCATTCTATAAAAAGTTGTTGTAAAACTCCATTCAATTTAGAAAACACAACATGCTTAGACAGTGGATGGCGAGTTTATATACACACACGCAGCATAATGGCTGTTTAGGAATACAACTAAATCTGAATATATTTATTAGCTATTCCAAGATTGAAAGAGGATTGAAAGCTGTGTAAAGATTGCAGGCATTTATAGTTTTTTGACAGCGCCGCAGTCAAAGGGCCTTGACCTATGGAGGAATAATTGGATAGACCTTTGGACCAGTAAACCAGAGCTTGATGAGTAAGAGATTAAAGGATCACCAGTGAGACAAGAGCTCAGGCACGACAGTGGATCGAATGTTCTTCGCAGTAGCTTTGGTGGCAGAACTTACATCAGAATTCAAACCCACTTCCAGGAACGACACGCCATAAGCTACCGCAGTATAGGATTTGTAGCTGCATCAGGATATTGATTAGCCATCTGATGGCACCACTCATGTTTCTTTGCCCAGTCTACATAAAGTCATTATTATCTACGACGCAGCCTTGCTTACTCATACTGCGTATAATACATTTCCACTCTGTATTTGATCTATATCCTAAACAATGGTATACAGCTTCTTACATATCGTGTGTATCCCTCCATGCAGTGTCTATCATATTACTTTCATAGTACATCACCACCGTCAATAGTCAAAGATCTCATGCCTGTATTCACTGTATTGTACCAATCGCTTTATCCAAATTTTATTATTCATTTTACAAAAAGTAATCAGGCGTACGTCGAGTTACATGAGGTTCGCCCTTTCTTGGTGCAGGGTCAAACTGAAGGCTAAAAGTAAAGTTCAATTTCAAGTTGATTTTCAGATGGAGAGTTTGGACTTACAATGTGTATTTCATATGTTCATCAATTTCCATGATAGCAGCTTGGTTGCCACAACGGTAGCAGTAATTGGGCGCGCTAAAGATAGTTACTACATTGCGGTCCTGAGTCCAGTTGTATCCCTAATGATTATGCGTCGTTAATTGACTTGGATGTGATTCAGGCGCACAAAACTCAGCACCCACCTCCATCACCAATTGATGAGCTCTTGCTACCAAAGTAAGTCCATTGTTATGATTAAAGGTTTCTGAGATATCCTGGCCAAATGTATAACCAGCGCCACGAGGAGAGATACCCCAACCACATCGATCGTCGGGATCAGACCATAAAAGATCACACATGGGACCTTCATGAGGCACCTCTTGAATTCTGTCCAACGAACGAATTTGATCCAATGAATCAATGGATGGTGATAAACCACCATGTAGACAAAAGATCTGATCCTCGATCAGGGCTGTCAAGGGCAAGAAATCAAACAGGTCTGTAAACATCTTCCACACATTGGCGTTGCCGTATTTTCTCAAACATTCATCGTAAAAACCGTACACTTGAGTGATTTGACGAGATTCGTGGTTGCCACGAAGAATAGTAACACGATCCTTGTATCTTACTTTGAGAGACACTAGAAAAGTAACAGTTTCGACAGAGTAGTAACCTCGATCAACATAGTCACCCATAAATAAGTAGTTGGTATCAGGTGAATTACCGCCGATTCGAAAGAGCTCTTGCAAATCATGAAATTGGCCGTGAATATCGCCTACATCCGTTGTTAGCTACCGCTGGTACCTTTGCATAACAAAGTGGGAACATTTACCACAGACTGTTACTGGACAACGCACTGGCTGTACGTTGGACTCTTCTAATAGGATTTCACGCGCCTTGAAGAGGATAACAAATCAGTTGTAAGCATCAGCTCTCTCTCTCTCTCGTTTTTCTCAGGTAAGTCTGATATCAACGCGCTTACTTTATCGCAGAGCTTCTTAATGTCACTTTCAGAGAGTTGTTTACAGTCTTGCAGTTGAGTGATCCAAGCATCAACATCAGCTACTGAATTTGAGGAAGACATAGTATACAAAAAATGACGTTAAATACTGTTTTTCCTTTTGTCTTTTTTTTTCGCAAGAATGCTTTGTTGCTTGTTTGGTATAAGAGACCTTTCTTTTTTGTAATTGTTAATATATGGTAGCATCAAACGCGTATTGACATCAAACAGCCTATTTACCAGACGAAAAGGAAAGATAAGTAAACGAGTTGAAGAAAAGAAGCTTTTTTCTTTTTTTTTTCCAATAAAGTGTTTAAATGAACTGGTGTATTGTATGTAAGAGTTTGTGTTCAAGTGTCTGTAGAGTCACACTACTTCTCTGTCTCTCCCATCATGAATAATCAAAGTGTTGATTGATTAGAACGGAGCCTTAAGAAAAGAGCTTAAATCGATGCTGCATTGAATTGCTGGTAAGCCTTTCTGATCTGACGGAAATATACATACGCAGAATGTATTTACTATTATATCTCGGATCCTAATCCACTCATTTGACTCACTCTAGTATTGGGAGCGCCGGTATATGGCACTCTTCCGGCTCTTTGGATTTCTATCATGGACACTCGTACAGATGCAAATTATGCATGCGAATGACACTGAATAATAGAACGACCAAGACTCTCATACTACATAGTCAATGATGCCTTTGTATAAATATAATGTGCTCAAGGCATGTGGTCTGCATTCCAAATCCACTTTTTCAGTATGGCATGTATCGATCAAATCAAGGTTTCACATCTAGTCGCTTCTAAATGCCACAAACCACCAGGTTTGCAGTGAATACTCGGTTCGATACACTTATATTGCAACACGCCGCATCTTGCCAGTTTGATTGATCCACAATTCTTTTTGATTTGCGCCAATTCAGCTGTGTTATTAATGATTTTGCTATACAACGCTTCAGTGAACGTCATCTTCTGCTCTGTGTTACCATAGCAACTGTTTCCTTCATGTTACATGATTGTGTACATGAACAGGAAAAAAAACCCTTTTCTCCCCTCATCTTGTATCTTTTTTTTTCATCTGTTGTTTCTTTCTTATAATGGCCATAACTACTGAAACAATAGCTGAAATAGCCCTTGCTCACAAATGAGTTTTATATCGCATTGCAACATGTACGAGTATGATGCTCCAGTTATTCCTGCAAATAGTGACAGTAAGAAGACGTCTAGTTTGATTCAGGCAAGTAAATGTAAAGGTATATTTCAACCTTCACTACTAACACTACTATTTTTTTTATATAAAGAGAGCTAGACTCTTGCAATCACAAGGCGCAACAGAGCAAAGCAACCTGGAGTTGGCTCAAATACAACATCAACTGGCACTCATGCAAAGTGGTACAACAAGCTCTCAGTGCGCCATTATTGCTGCTACGCCAACTGCCACGTATCAGCCACAGCTACCTACGTTTGAAAATCACAGCCTAAGCAAAGGAAAAGTAGACATTAATTCATCTACTGTAAAATATATCAACCATGGCTGCATGAACCAGTTTGTGTTCTTGCCTCATCAATTGAACGCACTCAAAAATCAAATCATGACATACAAATTGCTCATGAAAAACGCACCATTACCACCTCAGCTTCAACAGGCTGTATTGGCTCCTTCCTATAGCTCACTCGCTCAGTCATCACCTCCAATCACACCTATCATTACATCAAAAGCTATTGACCACCAGCAAGCACATCAGAGCCATCCGCATCCAATGCCTCCCACACCACCTACGCCTCAGCACCATCAAGAAGAACATGAAAAAGTACCCCACTCTATATCATCACCCTCTGACCCTATGCCATCTCAAAGCAATTCACTCTCACTAACACCAGCAAAACAGTTTGACGCTTATCTACCACCAGCTGCTCTCTTGGAAAGCCCTATCACATCTTACGTTCATGCATCAAGACACCAAAGGCGCTTAATACCCAGCCTGTTACCTATAGGCGTTGATCCTCAAGTCATCCGTTCTGACAGAGAAAAGAGAATGTTGGTCCAATTGAAGCATCAGTCTCAGCAACCCACGACCAACTTGCAGGGCCACATTCAATCCAAGGCGGTAAAGCTGTATCACAAACAGAGTCAACTTCGCAGCGAATTGGTGCAGGGTATGAAGTCGTCAACAGTGCTTGCCACATCCACACATCGCACCGTGTTCAGACGCGCAAAGAGGGTGTCTGGTCTTGACTCGCGCCAGGTTGAATCATTAGAGCAACAACAGCGAAGAAACCTAGAGGAATCCATTCGCACAGCCAGGCGCAATCATCTGCACGCCATCTGCCAACGCGGCTCTGAATTGAACCATGAGAACAAACTGAAACGAGCCAAATTGACCAAACTGGGGCTCGCTATAGCGCACTATCATCAGCATGTTGAAGAGACAAAACAGAAAAAGATGGAGCGTATTGCCAGGGAGCGTATGCAAGCACTCAAGAACAACGATGAAGAGGCCTATATCAAGCTACTCGATCAAGCCAAAGACGCGCGCTTGACTGATTTGCTAAAGCAAACAAACATCTTTTTGCAATCAATGACGATATCCGTAGTCGAGCAACAGAAAAACACAAGCAGATACTTGGCTGCAAACCAAGAGCAGCACTTGTAGTACGACATGTCTGCTTCTGACTATTTCCGCATCACGCACAAAATACACGAAGATGTGAGCCAGCCTGCAATCATGTTAGGCGGTCAACTCAAGCTGTATCAAGTCAAGGGCCTTCAGTGGATGATTTCGCTCTACAACAACAATTTAAACGGCATTTTGGCTGATGAAGTAGGGCTAGGAAAGACCATTCAGGCCATCAGCTTGATAGCATACTTGATTGAAAAAAAGCAACAGCAAGGACCCTTCCTAATTATCGTGCCTTTATCGTAAGCAGCCAGCTACTGTTCTAAAATGGATTGTGAACTTACTCGCATGTTAAGTAGTACACTAACTAACTGGACAATGGAGTTTGACAAGTGGGCACCTTCTGTCTCCAAGATTGTCTACGCGGGGTCATCTCGTACAAGAAAAGAGTTGGCCAGCACGGTGCAATCTGGCCAGTTTCAAGTGTTACTGACTACGTTTGATTACATTATTCGAGACACTCAAGCACTGTGCCGAACAAAGTGGCTATATCTGATTATAGATGAGGACCACCGTGTGAAGAATGCCAACGCCAAGCTGACAGTGACATTACGCCAAAAGTTCCACGCTCGCCATCACCTCATTCTCACCGGCACATCGTTGCAAAACAACCTGTCTGAATTATGGGCCTTGTTGAACTTTATCCTGCCAAAGATATTCAAGAGTGCCAAGACCTTTGAAGAGTGGTTCAACACGCCTTTTTCCGATCAAGGTGTTCAAGACAAAGTGGTTTTGAACGAAAAAGAGCAGTTGTTGATAATCAAGCAATTACACAAAGTGCTGAGACCCTTCTTGTTGAGACGTCTTAAATCAGATGTGGAGTCAGAGCTACCAGATAAAGTGGAGAAAATGATCAAATGCAGATTATCCAGCCTACAGATGAAGTTATATAAGCAACTGGAAAATGCCAATGTCATACATGCCAACAGCGACAGTAATTCGTAAGTGTAGCTTTGCAATGATTAGATAAAGCACGTTGAGTCTGACATAAAAACTGCACCTTACAGTCCCATCGCTGTTAAAGGAGTGAGCAATACCGCCATGCAGCTTCGCAAGGTATGCAACCACCCATTCGTGTTTGAAGGCGTCAGAGAGGCACTCAATCCTAGGGGTAAAGCCAATGACTTGTTGTACCGTTGTAGTGGTAAATTCGAGCTACTGGATCGCATGTTACCCAAGCTACAAAGAACTGGTCACCGTGTATTGATCTTCTTCCAAATGGCTGGCGTTATGAATATCATGCAAGACTACTTGAACTGGAAAAACTATCGCTACTTGCGTCTCGACGATAGTAAACAATCAGCGGACCGCTCCTCATTGCTATACAACTTTAATCAGCCTGACTCGCCTTACTTTATCTTCTTGCTGAGCACGCTTGCTGGTGATCTTGGCTTGAGCCTGCAAACGGCTGATACGGTCATCATGTTTGACTCGGACTGGAACCCACACCAAAACTTGCAAGCTCAAGACCGTGCTCATTGCATAGGACAGATCAAAGAGATGCGCATCTTTCGACTGGTGACATCCAACTCAATTGAAGAGAGAATTCTAGACACAGCTAAGTACAAACTAGACATTGACGGTAAGGTCATTCAAGCTGACAAGCTGGACAATCACAACACAGAGGTAGACCGAGTGGCCTTGCTGAGAACACTACTAGAAGACAAGACTGCAGGCAAGAATCGAGAGCAGGCATGGGACGAAGATGCAAGCAATCAAGAGCTGAATGACATACTAAAGCGATCTAATCAAGAACTGGGCGTGTTTGAAATGATGGACAGCGAGAGAAAAACTCGAGAGCAATCAAGCCAGCAGCAGCAAGAGCGCTTGATCCAGGAGAATGAGTTACCAGATGTGTTTGATAAGCTAGACCATGTCATTGTGAATCCAAGCTCTATAGTCTTTGATTTCGACAGAAGCAGAAAAGCCAAACAGAACATCAAGTACGATGATGGACTTACGGATGCGCTGTTTATGCGAGCCATCGAACAAGATGAAGACATACCGCACATTGAAACGAAGAGACAGCTGCCAGCTGCAACCAAGTTAAGCCGAAAGCGCATTAAAGTGGAGCCCGAGAAAACGCCGGAAGTAGACACTGTATCGAGATTAGCGCGAAAGCAGCTAACAGAGATATTCGAGGCATGTTACAAACGAGTCGAAAAGGCAATTGTGCTTGAGGATGATGAGTACTACAGAAAGCGATGCGAGTTGTTTATGGATCTTGTAGACAAGAGAGACTATCCAGACTACTACACACTCATCAAAAACCCCATTTCAATGAACATGATCAGGAGGCGCATGCACTCGTTCTACTATGAAGATATCCACAAATTCAGAAACGACTTTTCAGCCATGTTTGAGAATGCTCGTATCTTCAATGAAGAAGGATCTGCCGTGTATGAAGATGCCAACGAGATGGAAAAGATACTGAACGATGAGTTGGAGAGACAATGCCCTCGAGGCATTTTACCCAAATACCGCAAGCGAAAGACGGCCATTGAACAAGACTTTATAGAAGACTCACTTGACGATGATGATGATGAAAACGACTATGAATAAAGTGAAACCGGTGCACGGTTTCAAACAAGGAAAAAATATCCCGAGTATAGTAAAATAGCAGTAGCCTTTAGCATCTCTTCCTACTGAATGAAATAAAACAAAAACAGCTTTTCTCTCTCTCTCTCTCTCTTTCTTTTCCAACAAATGTCTCACCATCCGTATTCTGCTTCCGTGCCTGCCAATGAGCAGCATGACCTACAACAAAGCTTATTTCCATCATGGCACAATCGTAGGCATTCACACACAACAGACATGATTTTAGAGGAAGGCCAAAGAAAGAGCGGCTCGTTTGAAGCATTGCAAGATATGGTACAAAAACACCAATCTCAACAAGACGACTCCGGCAAAGACGAATGGCCAAAGGACAGTGTGCATATCAAGGCCAACAAAGATAACAAAACCGCACCTTTTCCTCCCGGCCCAAGCATCTTAATTCAAGCGCCAAATCTGGAAGTACCTACAGCTGCGGGTCCTAATGAGAAGAGAAAGCAGCCCAAAATACGGCGATCTGTCAAATTCAACGCTGAAGAAGACGATGGAAGCAACTTTATCAAGAACTAGAGATATTTTTTAATATAGAGCGTACCACCCTGTGCGCTCTAACTATGCATTAAACATTTAATAGATGGGAAGAGACCCTTCGATTACTTGAAGTGATGATGGTGGTTGGATTTCTGTTGATAGAGACGACAGCAGCAATATATATTCCAAAGTATACATAGTGGATATAGTCACTGTGGCAAATGATCATGACGGTGGCTAGAATGATAGGCGATGAGCGAAAGAGAACACAAGATGGATGTGTTTGTGACACTGCTGGTTTAGTTACACCTGAAGATATTTCATCCTTGGGTTCAAAGTGTTTTTTAGCCTCGCATACTAATTTTCTGCTTATAAATAGCCTTTTCCATAATCAATCTCTTTCTCTCTTTTTTCTCTCTCTCTCTTTTTTTTTTATACATTTGTGATACCAATGTCAACCAGCATTATCAATAGTAGCCAAGGTGGTAGTAGCAGCAGCAATGTCCCTCCACCCCCACCGCCTCGGCCTACTGTTCCCAAAGCTGCCAGCTCTCCTCCGGTGCCAGCTCCAGCTTTACCAGCAAGAAATAAATCAGTTGATCAATTACTGCCTAGTACGAGTAAACCAACGCTTAAAAAAACCTCCAATACCACCAGTATCAATCCAGACATTGAAGAGTACTATGCACATTTGGGTAAACATGTAAAAGAAGTACGTCGTCGTAAAGCAAAGAACATTGTGGCTCCCTCCTTGTCAGATTACAGAGTCAAAAAGGACGACAAGGTCATTACCAACTGGATTGAATTTATCCAAGCAGTAAGTGGTTGTAGCCTGTGCGCGTAAAAATGAGCGATACTGATTGTGTGTGTGTGTGTGTGTTTGTGTGTTTGCATAGTGGATAAAGTACTTTGTGAGCGCAGCTGCCTATGATGAAGTAGATCGTCCATTAGAGCCCTTTTCCTTAAAGACGGTGAAGCATGACCTTGATAGGCTCTATCCAATGGTTGTGCCATTCATTGCGCCAGTGAGAAAGCTAAGACCTATCTACAGGTGGGAAAATAAAGCTTTGACAGGAGGTCTTGCTAGTGTAAGTTACACAAGACTAACGTCGATCACTCATTGTCCTGTCTGTATCTCATGCGATTGCTGTCTAGCTGTATCTGATCTTGTGGTATTACGACCTCATCATGGCATTTGTGTGCATCTGGATGGCGATTGGTATCCTGGTGGTTCGCTTGGATATGTTTGCTCAGTATGGTGTGGAAGCATTGGAGGAACAGCCGGAGACAGACGCTACAGTGAAATCCTGGAATCGCAATTTTTGGATGAAGATGAGAACAACGATGGGCACGCGATCGCCTTATGGATTCAATCTATTCGACGATATTGACATCTCGTTGAACGAATGGAAGACTGACCTATACACAAAGTACGGACCTACGATTCAAATTATAGTGAGTTTCATTAGCCGTAATACACTGCATGCATACACTCTGACTACTGAAATGTTAGCTATCTGATACCGTGGACTATTTAGAGCGCATCAAAAAGTAAATCCATCGCATTGACGCTTGGATACTCTATCTAACTCTTTTATCTCCATAGCCTACTCACATGGAAGAGACCTCTGAAAACTAGAATTTTACTGTTTGCTATATGCACATCTTCAGTCTTCTTGACTTTCATCCCACTTCGATATGTTGGAAAGACGACATTCTTCTATATTGGTTTCGAATTTTTCGTATTGCAGGCACTTCGTTCTCACTATCCTAGACATCGCCGACTCTTTAATATATTAAACTTGCTTTTATGGGACGTGCCGAATGATGCTGAATACGCCATGGAAGTGGTAAGACTCTCTCGTCCCATCAAAAAGACCAGCAGCGACAGTACCTCCAGCTCATCTTCAACTTCCACCACCTCTACATCCACTGATTTGAGAAGACGAAACTTGGATTACGACAGCAGCAGCAGCAGCAGCACAAGCCATCGCCATCCTCCTAGTGCCATGCCCAAAAAGTTATCTGCCTCCATGTCCGATCTTATGACAGATCATCTCACGATGAAGGCACTGGATGTCAAACCGACGAACAAATCACCTGGTAAAACTGCATTCCACGAGCAAGCGGCCTCGACAGCGACTTCATTGGCCATGCTGGCCGCTGCTGCCGCTGTCAATAAAGTAAAGAAAACGGTAGATGGCAAACGGGACAAGAGTGCAAAGAGGGCAGAGGACTCGATCCCCCTTGAAGAGGGAGATGATCCCAATGGCAAGTATGATTTTATACATATATACTTCAATTTAGCTCACTCTCTAGTATAGCATTCGGTTGTATGTACAAAGGCACCATTCCCGGACGTATCAACCTTCGCGGCAATGGATTTGTATTTCAGACATCTCGCATGACAGGCGGCAAGGTCTTGGTTGAATGCGCATTTGATGATATTGTCGGTGTCAAGAAAACTAAGCAATATGATATGCTTGTTTGGCATGCCAGTGGTATTGATATCTCAACAACGGATGGACATGTCCTGAAATTTGAAAATGTCCTTCGAAGAGATGATTGTTTCAACAGATTAGTCGCTGCTTCTGATGCAGGTGGTGAATGGAAGAAGATGTAGAGAAAAAGAATAAATCTGTGTTTTTTTGACATGTTTATTTATCTGTTTTGATTATTACAATAATATGGATTTGAGCGATTTAATCCTACAAGGTGCATGTTAGTTGCCACTGGGTTTCTCACTGAAGCTGTCTGCCTACAACTGTTGTATGCTTACCTGACGGGATTTGAGTGTGCGAGTGATGATTTCAGTTGGTGTACTATAGCAAAGAGTTTAATGTTATCTCGCTTCAAATGCCTTAGATTCTAACTTACATGACATGAACCACAGCACCCCAGCCTGACAAAGCATCTCTGTCTTGCGCATTCAATAGTGCTTGAGAGATAGTCTCAAAGAGATCCTCGGGCTCAAGATCAGGCTCCCAAAGTGATTCACACATACCGTACAAATTGGATCCTGCAGTACCGCTTACAACGAAATCTTTAGCAAAATTGATACATCCGATTAAATCCATAGCGCAAATGAAAGGCTTGTTGTCTTTGCCTAAACCTGCGACAATTGGCTCGACGAAATAGGGTCCAAATCTAGTTTTTGTTTGCGTTAGAGTAAGTGGGAGGTTGTTCTACCAGCTGCTATTCTTCATGACATGTACCTTTTCTCGTATAAAGTCGAAGAAACCATGTGTGCAAGTGTTTTGGGCTCCATTTCTCTCTCTTCACGCATTTTGTACATATTTGTCTTGAATCTGAAACGATCTGCTCTATTATACAATACTCATGTCAATACAAATCTCTCACAGGTTGATGATATCTACTCACAATGTCAACACATCAGTAGCTAAACCAGGTAATCCAATAAATGTCTTTTCAGAAGCTTTGAACATTTTTTGGAATTCGGTTGATACAGTCATGAATTGAGCACCAAGACGCTTATCAGCTGCAATAGCGACACAGTCCTTTCCCACCATGGCTACAACAGAGCCACCATTGTATTGCATAATCGACTATAGAAGTTAATGATATTCAGTATTAGTCAAGAGTTTAGATACCCAAGTGTGTATTCAAATGTATAGCGAAATGGATTTCTGAATATTTACCATGATGTAGTATATATAATCTCTTTGAGTAGATGTGAAGAAATAGGAAAAAGAGAAAATAAACCAAAAGTTTACGTTACAAATGTAGTCTCTTCTGCTTGACGCGTAACTGCCACTGCCAACGTTTGCTTTTTAAGCTGGGATGACGTGTTCTAACTGACCAAATGTCGCTTGTTGAGGATCCGATTGCAGTAAAAGGAATCTCCAAAGAAGCTCAAATAAGTATTGATCAAATGCCAGAATATGGTGGATATAGAATTAGCTTGAATAGCTGCTCAAGCACGCAGCTAAAGGACATCTTGTTTGAGACTGATGTCTTTTAATCGCAGAAGAGGGCATATTGCATCCGTTAACTGGATGATATAGCCAAATGCCTGCGTTGGATGTTGCTTTGGATTGTTATGTCCGCGAAAGCCTTTGTGTGTAACAAAAAAAAAAACCAAGCAAATGATTAAATATTTGCTTTTCTTTCATCATTTCTTCCATACTTTTAAAATGGCTTTAGCTCCTCAATTTGCCGGTCATCGTTTAGGCTCTGCCCTTGCTCCTCATACCCTCGAGTTTTATCTGGACTACGTCGTAAGTCAACTAATAGATGTCAATCATGCAAAAAAATATCTAACCGTATAACTCTGCTATAGTGCCCTTTCTCTGCTAAAATCTACAAGAAAATTCGTGAGGTACAGTCATCCACTGACAACACAAAACAACTGATGTACTGAACGTTGTATAGGAAGTTTGGCCTTTTGTCGAGTCTACCTACCCTGATAAATTTCAGTTTATCTTTCGCCAGCAAATTCAACCTTGGCATGCCTCCTCTACCATTGTCCATGAGGCTGCCATTGCTGTAGAGAAGATTGACAGCAAAAAATTCTTCGAGTTCTCTGACGCTTTGTTTGCTAATCAAAAAGAGTAAGCAGCATCTTGTAGTCAGGATACTGGGAATAGTGGACTAATAGTGCTTGGATAGATACTTTGATGAAGCCCTCGAGAACAAGACACGTAGAGAGACAGTAGAGAGTTTGGCCAAACTGGCTGAACAAGTTGGTGTTCCATCTGCCAAGGTTTCCGAGCTTATCTCTAATGGAACTGGAGAACCCAAGAACCACGGTAACCAAGTTTCTAATGACTTGAAATTGTGTATCAAGATTGGTCGTCAAAATGGCATCCATGTCAGCCCTACTGTTTTGGTTGACGGCATCAGGGATGACAGTGTTTCATCTGGATGGGAGCTCAATCAGTGGCAAGAGTATTTAAAAAGCAAGCTTTAAGTGAAATAAATGATATATATTTATATGGTTCATGTGTTAAATGCATATTAGATGTCTAAGAAAATAATTTAGCGTAAGCGCTCTTCTCCTTTTGCTTTTTAGCAACCAATTTAGCCTTAGTGTTGGCAAGCTCCTTCTTGATACCACCATCCTCAGGGTCCAATTCATTGGCCTTTACAAAATCTTCAATAGCACCTTCTAAATCCTTGCTGCCAGCCTTGGCCATACCGCGACGGAAATGAGCCTTGGTAATATCAGTCTTCTTCAAATACTTGGCATCATATTCCAAAACCATAGTAGTAACCTTCAGACAGTCGCTGAAATCACCCAGCTTGAGATCACACATGGCTCTGTTGAGAAAACAAGGGATCTTGACACCAGCATACTTGACACGAAGATCCTCAGGATCCTCTTCATCGAAAGCAGGTTTAAAGTTCAAATAACGGATAGCTTTGAGATACTTTCTGGCAGCATTCTCGTAGTCACCCTTCTTGAAATAACCGTTACCAACATCCTTAAGCTTGCCAGCAATTTCAACAATATCAGCAAGTTCCTTGGGGCCTTCATGATCGTCTATAAAATAGTCGAATATTGAGTATGATGCGCATGTGATCCGCTAGATGCTTTACTTACCAGGGAATTCTTCAAAGTTATCACCATCGTCGTTGACCGCAATACCATCATCTTCACCTTCGGCCAATTCACCACAGTTGATAATAACAGCATCCTTCAATGGCTTATCGTTGCTGACTTCCAAGAATTCCAAGTTACGGACAACAGCCTTGCCCTTTAAAACCTTACCAAAGACGACATGCTTCCCGTCCAAATGAGGGGTGGGAACAGTTGTAATGAAAAATTGAGAGCCGTTGGTGGCGGGACCGGCATTAGCCATGGACAACAAGAATGGCTTGTCATGCTTCAAATCAAAGTTTTCGTCTATTTGTTGTGTAAGCGTCATTATATGTATTTACTACCGTGTTATATAGCAACTAATTACCTTCAAACTTTTCACCGTAAATAGATTCACCACCAGTACCATTACCAGCAGTGAAATCACCACCTTGAATCATGAAATTCTACTACATATGTTACTCACTCTTTTTCCTGGGTTAGAGCATTCGGCGCGAATTTACCTTGATGATACGGTGGAAAATGCTACCCTTATAACATAAAGGCTTACCACTCTTGCCTACACCCTTCTCGCCTGTCATCAAGAGACTGGATGAGTAACTGCTACGCTCTCATAGAGCAGAGATTCACTTACCAGTACAGAGGGCACGAAAGTTTTCAGCAGTTTTAGGGACGACATCCTTGAACTAGCGGGCCAAAAGACAAACAATGTTAGTCATTCTTTCCATATGATGGACAGTTTATGCAAATACTTTACGAGCTCAAAGACAATACGACCTTCGGGCTTACCGCCAATGGAAACATCAAAGAAGCTACATCACATATAGTTAAGCATGATACACATAATTGCATACAATAAACTTACACACGGGGATTGGGCATTATGATTTAAGACAAGTTGATTGATGAAAAAAGTGCACTTTTAGAAAGTTGTAGAAGAATACCCGTATTTAAAGCGCTGTGCTTCCAAGTCACGATAAAATTGGATGCGATCTTTCCAGAAAAATCGTTGTGAATCAGAATATTCAGGTCAACTTCATAGCCATACCTGATGTTGGACGCATTCATTACGCTATCTGGTTAGGAAAATATTTGCTTACCAGATCTATAATTAAAACATATGTTGCTGGAATAACAGTGTAATGAATCTATAACCAGAGAGATGCATGAATTACCACTTTACAGCTATTACCGCAATCAGGCTGCAAGGTCAAATTGTTAGCACGTATATGGACCTCTTTGTGATGCCACTGAGTAAGTTTTTCTTTTATAGAGTGGACAGTAATCTACAACTTTGAGGTGCAAGCTTTTTCATCTTAAATCTGGGGTATCTCCACCACTATGATACATATTTTATTTTATGAGTATATATAGACCGGGTAGTTAATAAACTTGTTATGTCAAAATACAATATAAGGATTAATCTGCCAAAGAATTGGAGATGCATTCTGAGGATGCACTTATATACTTTTTATCATGCTAGAGTCCACAGCATAATTTTTTTTTTTAGGGCAAATGAATGCATTTATTTAGAGTCCTTTAAGCGTCACCTTTGTACTAAAGGGAGAGGGGGAAAAGACTGGATATCACGGGGAGACAAGTTAGAGAGTTTGGTCTGAATTTTCTTGGGATTGTAAGGTGGAGAGAGATGTCTGAAGGTAAGACAGGAGGACGGTGGGGAGGAAGGGGGTATTGTTGAAGCGATTCTGATAGTGATAGGACCAAATAGTGTGTAGCATGCAAGCAAAAACCTGATGTACAGTGAGGTCAGGATACAGTGTATGAGGTTAACGGGAGGACGGGTGCTTTAGAAGCAGGAATTTTCGGAAGTTGGAATAAGAGTTTTGGTTGATGGATGGAGGCATATAGAGCTGGAAGGCAGTAGTCCAAAAGGAACGTTTGACGGGACAAGCAAAAAGGAAATGTTCAGTGGTTTCCATGGACGATCGGCATATAGAGCATGTTGGAGCAGGAGGGACTTTAAGACGACGTTGTAGAAGTTCTCTAGTGGCAATCTTGCCGTGGAGAACACGGAACCAGATATTTCTTGCATTCAATGGAATGCGTAGAGACCAAAATGTTTTCCATTTAGAAGGAGGCAGGAACACAGATGGTGTTTTCGGTGGGAATGAGGAAGGGAGAGATTTGAAACCTTTGGTTGACGAAGTAACCATTTGGAATTGGTAGGACTCGAGATCAAGGTGACTGGAAACAATTGAGGTGAGTAAGGAGTGGAGGGAGTCAAGGGAGGGAGGAGTGTTGTGATCGAGTTGTGAGGCGGTGAGGAGAGATCTGGGACAATGGCGAATCATAGCTTGGAGGGTGAAGGTGTTCAAAAGAAGTGAGTTGGAGCGGATCATGTGGACGGCACGAGAACTGGAGGTGGGATGGGGAAGATTACGAAAGGTTTGTTTGAGTTCAAGGTTAAGGGTAGTGGGGTTATAGTCGAAAATGTCAGTTCCATAAAGGTGGAGGCGAATGGTGTGGTGGTTTTTGAGTATAATGGATGGAGGGGAGAAGAGGGGTGTTAAAGGATTGGAAGGGGGTAGAGAATGGTGGAGAAGGGAGAGAAAGGGAAGACGGAGGATGGTGGGGATGCTAACGAAGCAGAGGTTGAAGTTCCTTTGGATTGAATCCACCGCACGGATGATGTTGAATACAGAACCAGAACCAGGAAGACCAGTAGGACGACATGGAGGGAAAAGGAGGGACCAGTGATAGGAAGGAAACCGAGTAGAACCAAGAGATAAGGAAAGCGTGGACCGAAGAACCGGAAGGGAAGGCATCAGAGGAGGGGAGGGTTGGTCAGGATGGAGGAGTGGATGAAGCCAGCGCCACTGGAGAGCGTTGGCTTGTTGAGCTGGGTCAAGAAGCTTGAGTCCGCCCTGGGAACGTGGCAAGGTGAGTGTATCAAAAGATAGACGAGTTATCTTGGCGTTCCGGTTGACGAAGGAGGAGATGATGGATTGTATGGATGCAAACTCGAATGGAAGGAAGGTGACCAAACGTAAAACGTGCCATAGTTTGGAGAGGATCAATGAGTTCAAGACTGTGACACGGCCACGTAGTGTCAGGTTCCGGGCAGAGTGTAATTGGCAGGAGGTACGGATGGTAGAAATAAGGTTGTCAATAAAGGAGGAACGTTGTTGAAGGTTACTGAAGAGACCGTATCCCAAGTATGTCAATGATGTCGAAGATGTGTTGTCGTGCCATGAAGTGATACCTTTGGAAGCCAAGAACTGAATCCAATGTAGGTAGGTGCGTCCCGACAGAGAAAGTGCCTGTGTTTTGTTGTAGTTCAGTGAGGCGTTTGAGGCATCCGTATATCTCTGCAGGATTTCCTCCAGAGCCGGGAATTCGGATGGGCTGTTCAGGGCGACCAGGGTGTCGTCGGCATATGCCAGAATCTTGACGGGAGGTGGGGCAGCCCCATTGGAGGGATCCGGGGGAAAGGAGAAGCCATGGATACGGGGATCGACATTCACTGCTCGCAGTAGGGGGTCAAAGGCGATATTAAAAAGGAGGGGACTGAGAGGGTCGCCCTGTCTGAGACCTCGTAGTTGTTGCAGAGGAGAGGACAGGAAGCCATTGACGTTAGGTTGGATGAGGGTGGTCGAAAAGAGGTTGAGGATGGCGGTAATGAGTGTGGTGGGTATATTGAAGGCTTGCATTATGGCTTCGAGGTAGGCAAAGTGGATTCGATCATACGCCTTTTCTTGGTCTAGGAGCAGTGCAATAGATGGCGTCTTGGAAATGGTTGCGACTGTTTGCATGCACTGAACTTGGAGACCTTGTTCAGCAATGAATCGATGAGGCATGAAGCCCATTTGTTGGATAGAGATCTTGTCAGAAAGGTGAATCATCAAACGAGCGTTGATGAGACGAGTGAAAGTTTTAGCATCCGTATTAATCAGGGAGATGGGGCGCCAATTCTTTAAGTATGAGGGATCACCTTTCTTGGGGAGCAAAACCAAACTTGTTTGAGTCCAGGAAGCCGGAAAGATACCATGAAGAAGAGCATCGTTAAAGACCCGGAGACCACAGGCAGCAGTAGCCGGGTGAGAAAACAAGAGATGAACAATCTGATAGGGGAGACCATCAGTACCGGGGCTACTGTGATTTGGAGACCGAGAGAGACCAACTAGAATGTCATCCAGGGTAAAAGGAGAGCAGAGGGATTCATGTGAGTCATCAGATAATCTATGAGTGGGAGGAATCATGTTAGCGAAGAACTGAATCTCGTTGTGATTTACTGTTTCAGGAGTATAGAGGTTAGAGTAAAAGGAATGGACGGCTTGTTCCTTCTCAGCCTGAGACACGTATGCGGTGCCAGAAGAAGGATCCACCAGGGTAGGCAGTGTGCGCTGGGTAGGTCTTTGGGTAGTCAGTCGTTTCAAGAAGCCAGCCGAAGTCTCGCCTTTCTCTCGCCAACGGAGACCCGACCGAAGAGCCTGATTCGCGGCAATTTCTTGTTGCAGAGTACTGATGGATGCTTCGATATCAGGAAGACGGTCATTCAGAATGGCTGTGGACTTGTAAGTACGCAAAATACGGCTGCGCTTCTTCTGGAGGTGTTGCAGTTGTCGTCGACGCCATTCAGCTTGTTTCCGGCCAATTCTTTGAGCCAAGGTTCGTGTCAATGATTTGATATCGTCCCAAATCAATTGAGGTGATGGAGGCACAGGTCTTGAGGCCAATTGTTGATGGAATTCATCCAGTTGGGCATGCAACTGATTCACAAAGAAACGGTTGGCGGCTAACCGAGGGTTAGCTCGCCATAAGCCACGCCCGTGGTTGGTGTTGCGTAATTGGAAGTGTAGAGTGAGTATGGCATGATCGGTCCATTGAGAGAGTCTGTGAAGGGGGGAGCCACATACATGTAATCGACCGTAGACCGATAAGGGCCGCTGGTATAGGTGGGTACGGGTGGGTCGGGTTGTAGGCGGTGGGAGCTTTTTTGGTAGTGTTGTTGTAGGATGGCGTGCCATAGCCATTGTGCTCGTCGGGTAGCAGGCGGCATATGAGAAGAAGGTTCATTGCTATCAAGAATAGGAGTGATGGACGGGTCTTCTGGGGTAGAGGATACGGTCCCTACGGAATGTGGATAGTGGAGGTGTAGATTGGTGATAAACTCAGGGTCTTGGAGTTTATTATGGATGATGGTTGAGGGGAAGTGGCGAAAGTTGTAGTTAAAATCTCCAACAACCATCGCTGGAGCCTCAGGAGGGAATGTGGGGGAGTGAGAGGAGAGGTTTGATAATAAGGTATGAAAGTATGGTAACTGTAGGAGGTCAGCATAGAAATCATAGCGGGCATAGGGAGTGGCAGGGGCATAGATGTTCATTAGGCGAAAGGAGGGGAAGAGGTGGTTGGCGTGAGAAACCTTACAAAGGACCACCCGACCGTCAGCAGAGACATACACAGTGTTAAGCTGTATCGCTGGGTTGAGGCTGACAACTCCACAGTAGTGAGTCCAGATGGAGGCCTTGGCTTGAAGTTGCATATCCAGGCGGATTTGTACCTCGGGATCAGCTGAGTGGGTTTCTTGAAGACAAAGAATGTCCATATCGGAAGAAGACAGGAAACGAGAGAAGGAGCGACTGAGATCGAGAGCGGATGGCTTGGAGAAACTACGGCAATTGAGACTACAAATATTAAGGTTAGTGATTTTGTTCTGTGTTGGTGTATTGGGGGATACCGGGTTTGGGTTGTGATTCATAGGTGTTGAGGAGTCTGGAGGGTGGTTAGTGATGGAGCCCATATTCTCATTCATTGGGAGAGAACGTCGGCATCAACAGAAACAGGAGAACCGGAGCGAGAGATCTCCTCAGCAGAGGCATTGGAAGCGAAGTCAGCAGTGATGTCCATTTCTTGGGATGCTACGGGATTACCAAAGTAATCGTAGAGCATGGGAGCCGGGGGAACCTGAGAGGTGGCAGCCTGGGAAAGTGGTTGGGTGTAAGTGGGGTTCGAGGCTTGAAGAGTCTTGGCAATGAGTGAACGGGGGTCAGGACGACGTTTGGCGGGACGAGGGAGGCGTTGATGGATGATGTCGGTAGCAATATGGGTAGGTACCCATCCTTGACGAATAAAGTACGAGGCTACGCCAGGGACGAGGTGAGGGCGAATGAAATAAAGGGAGCGGATGCAGCGGTCTTGATGAAGGGCCTTCGCCAGATGGGTGCGACGTTCTTCAGAGAGATCTTGGTATTTGGGGTCAGCAATGTGGTTGTGGTCCAAAGGGTCGAAATTCTGGATCAGATGAGAGTCGATATCCAGAAGTTTCGACTGGAAATCAGACAGATAGGCTTCGTGCAATAACACGCCAATGGTGTTACGAGCGGGAAAGGTGATATCGAGGACGCGGAGATTGTCAATCGAAATTTCGCGAAATTTGGATCGAATTTGGGATCGGTTCATGCGACGTGAACGAGGAAGGTAGACAAAGGTGTAAGACCCATTCTGGGTGTTGTCGGTGGCGGGAGGGTTGAAAGCACGGTGCAGAGCTTGACGCTTACGGTCCGTAAGGGGAGCAGGGGGCTTGCTGGCGATAGCAGCCCAGGAAGATTCGGGTTTGGTTTTGTCCGTTGTGGAGGCAGGACGAGGTGATTGAGGTTCAGAGGAGTCCCGGGGAGACGAACGTTGGAGGCAATGAAGGACTTCCTTCAAGGAGGCCTCAAGATTGGTGAAGCGTTGATCAACGGTGTCAAAACGTTGATGGAAGGCATCTAAACGTTGTTCGGTAACTTGGTTAATGTTAGCCTGTGTATCGACGAAGGCCTGGAGGTTTGCAAGGGCAGAGATAACAGAGGCAATTGTTTCTTCAGCGGAGGGCATGATCGTTGAATTCAAAGCTTTAGAAAAGTGTAGGGATTCAGTGGTACCAAAGATTCGAAAAGTGAAAGAAAGGTGAGTCCACAGCATAATGATAAACTATCATACAAATAATCAAAAATTCTACCCAACCAGCGATCTATAAATCATGCTACGCATGGTTTACCCAATGGACCTAAGAATAGCACATTGTCCTTCAATGTGAAACTTGCCAGGATCTTTGATACAAGAGCTAAGTCTACTTACTAATGATAATGCTAATACATCAAAATGATAGGTCGCATGTAGACGACATGAAATAGACGGGTATTGTAAGTACTAGAGTAGCCTTTATTGCTGATTTATCAAAAATAAATTATAAGTTAAAAAGTGTGAAATTAATCAGGTAAAGAATCTCGTTTATTACATTCAAAAATAAGAGGGTTTATATACTTTTCGAACTGAGGGAAGTGATGTGAGGAAAAGGTAGTAGATGGGTTGATCTGGGTGATAGGAGCCACAGATCCAATCTATTGTCCTGAACATGCCATAACTGAATTGGTAACTGAATCCAGTTTCATGTCAAACTTTATAGTATGATGTG
>DF836433.1:43898-58734 GCA_000950595.1 Mucor ambiguus
TTACTGGATCAATTAGTAGCTGTGTGGGACAAGGTGAGATCGCCTTATATATGCTCTGATCCACAGAAATACTACTTTTTAGGAATTTTTTGTCCAGGTGTCTGTTTGGAAGTGTAACGCCAGTCCAAATCTATTTGATTGTTAGGTTTGATTTAGTCGCTGTAAGCAGTTGTGATGTGCCAGAATCGCATCAAATTGCGACTGCACTGTAGAGATCATTTTCTTAAAGACGGATCATTAAAACGGGTTCTATTGACATTGATACTATTCAATTGCATTTTCGCTCATATTACAAGGTAGAGGGTCTACGAAATGTATAAGCAAAACTCGCTCAAAATCGGAATACGGCTCAAAGAAACTGATGACAATTCAAACCAACTGGACGAACCATCTACTCGTACCAGATCATGCATGAAGCAATGGGTAGTATATCAAACATTCAGATAAAAAAAAAGCAAAGTGAAGGTGTTTAATGGGAGTACAATGGAAATGTCGACATGAACATGTATTCTTCTGTATTCACATAGATCGTTTTATTTCCAAATACCAACTCTTTTTCTAGGCGTGGAGCTGTATAATTTTTTTACTGGACAATGGACTTGGTGGTACGAAATGGTAATTTGCATCAAATCAAGTAATTCAAGCTTTGATATAAATACCCTCTGTATGCTGAATCAAAACAAAATTCAAATCATAAACATCTTCCATTCTACAAAATGATGAATCCTTTGGATTATACATGGCTATTCGGCGTTACCATGGTATTTGCTTTTGCCGATGCGTATGGTATTGGTGCAAATGATGTTGCCAACTCATTCGCTACTTCTGTCGCTTCTGGATCATTATCACTTGCTCAAGCATGTATCATTGCTTGCTTTACAGAGTTCTTGGGTGCTCTTTTACTTGGCTCTCACACAGCAGATACTATCAAAGGTGGTATTCTTTCAGTCAAGAGATTCGAAACTACTCCTGAATTACTTATGCTTGGTATGACATGTGCTATTATCGGTTCATCCGTATGGGTGCTTTTCGCTACACGCAACGGCTGGCCAGTGTCTACCACTCATTCAATCGTTGGCGCTATTTGTGGTGTTGGTATTGCTGCCTTTGGTGGCTCTTCTATTACGTGGGGATGGTCTGGTTTGGGCCAAATTATTACATCTTGGTTCTTGTCCCCTGTATTCGCAGGTGCTGTCGCTGCCATCATTTACAGCATTACAAAATACGGTATTCTTCGCCAAAAGGATAGCGTTAAATGGGCCGTACGTCTTATTCCTGTTTACTTCTTCTTTACAACCACCATTGAAGCATTCTATCTTATTTACAAGGGTGCTCCAGGTACTCAAGCAGCCAAAATGCACGTTGGTGTTATTGTCGCCATCGCATTTGGTATTGGTGCTTTCTTTGCTTTGTTTGCTATCTTCTTTTTCTGTCCCTGGCTCAAGAGAAGAGTTGTCGGCCGTGAAGAGCTTCGCTGGTACCATATCTTTGTCATTCCTTTCTTGGGTCCTCGCCCTGTGATCAAGACCCTGCCTGAGACCAAGGAGGCTGTTCATGCTGAAACTATCGCATCTAGCAGCTCTTCGGACAACAAGGAATACGCCCAAGAAACCATGGACGGTCAAGAAATTACTCGCATTGAAGAAGCTCAACAAACTACTGAAACTACACAAGTTGCTCCTCAAAACCTTTCATGGAAGGATAAGATTCTCAACGTTGTTCTTCATGGTGTCAGAAAGGATGTGCGTAACTTGAGCAATGCTAATGTCAAATCTGTTCATGATGCCGCCGAGATTTACGATAGCGATGTCGAATACATGTTCTCTTTCCTCCAAGTCATCACTGCCTGTATGGCCTCTTTCGCTCACGGCTCTAACGATGTCTCCAACGCTGTTGGTCCCTTGTCTGCTGTCTTTGATATCTGGCAAACTGCCAAGGTTGATGTCACTGGTAAAGTGCCCGTCCCCATTTGGATTCTTGCTTATGGTGGTGTTGCCATTGATCTCGGTCTTGCTACCTATGGTTATAATATTATGCGTGTATTGGGTAATAATATCACTTTGTTCACTCCCACTCGTGGTTTCTCTGCTGAATTGGGCGCTGCTTTGACAGTTTTAACCTGTTCCAAACTTGGTCTTCCCGTTTCTACTACCCACTGTATCACTGGTGCTACAGCTGCTATTGGTCTTTGTAACGGAAAGCTAAGTGCTGTCAACTGGAAGATGTTGGCCTGGTGTTTCTTCTCATGGGTGCTTACTTTACCAATTGCTGGTCTTATTGCTGGTTTGCTCTTCTCATTTGCTGCATACGCTCCCAACATGTTTGCTTCTGTCGCCGCTGGTGCTGCTGTCACTGTGTGAGGGTCACCTCTTATTTTTTACTTTTCCTTAACTTACTATAACTATTATACTTATATTTGTATCCACTAATTCATCTTTAATAGCCCCTATGAACCATCAAAACACTCATTTTTCTTATATTTTCACAATAAATAATATACATGCTAAATGAAATAATTTATTGAATGTCAAATGTATGGGATTTTCTACTCTTCGGCTTCAAATTCCTCCAAGAATGAGGTTAATGCTTCGGGCAAGATAAATTCAAGCTTCTTCTCTTCGATCAGAGAATTGGCTTCCTTGATATTTTCAACGGCCTTCTTGTAAATGGCTGATTGCTCCTCTTCTTTCAATACCAAATTGGCTTCATTCAAGTAAGTTTCGGCTAAGTCAGAAAGAATTTGGTGTGAAACCTTATCCACCTTGACGAGCTCTTCCTTGGCCTTTTCAAAGTATTTCTTGCTCTCAAGAATAGCCTTGTAGGCCTTCTCTTCGTCCTCTGTCAACTCAGTCTTTTCTTCTTGCTCGTCTGCTTCCTCAATATTGTCCAACAAGTAGTTAGCAAAGGACAATTTACAGTAGCCAAGTCCAGACAAAGCTTCAGCATTGGCAGGTTCGTCTAGTGTCGAAAGTGAGAATGACTGTGTATACCCGCGTTGCTACTGCCTTACCTTTCAAAACCTTCTCCAATGCATTTTCAGCCCAGGTTCTGAATTTGTTACGAGATTCAAGACTCTCGTACAAATCACCATGGTTTTGAACGATATCTGCCAATTCTACAACGGTTTTAGAGGAAATTTCAGAAGATGCGAGAGCTTCATCCAAAGTCTTCAACGCTTTGAGAGACAACTCAGGAATGTTTTGATCGCCTTCAGATACAGCACTGGCAGCCTTAGCGAGCCAGATCTTAGCAAGAGCCAGATGGATTTTGTTATGCAACTCGGTGTCTTTGAGAGCCAAACTTTCATTCAACCTCTCCTCAGCAGCATCCAGGTAGGGTTCAAATTCCTCGTCTTCGGTCAAACGACCCAACTCATAAAGAGCAGAACCGTAGGTGTAGTAAAAGAGAGCTGGCAAAGGCTCCTTACTATCATGGTTACGCAAAATACGATCTGACTCGTGGATAGTACCGCGAAGTAAAGATAAAGCAGCAGTAGGATCAGTTTCTAATGTATGCACGTATAAGCATAGGTAATTTCAAACATTCGCGATTCGTCTTACCAAGCTTCTCCAGAGCGCTTTCGAAGAGAGCAGCAGCCTCACCAACCTCATCACCTTCTTCAACGATTTTATCAATCACGACAGTTTGAGCATTCTCGGGTAACTCGGTGGTGCTGGTAGGATGCTCCTCAGTTTTGGTCTTTTTGTTGGCCTTGGCAGCAGCACTACCCTTTAAGCCTCTAGGTCTCTTCTTTTCAACTGGCATGATGTGAAATGTAACGAGTATACAATTGGAGGAAAGAAGAAAAAAAGTGGATGGCTTTGGTCCCAATGTCAAAATGTTAAACATTTACGGTGACTGGATATCCTACATTTGTGTCGCGTTTTGCATGATTTGCGAACTTTCATCTTCATCTAAAGCAATTTTAGCGTAGCTCATCTATAGATTTGACAGTATGGACAGCATCAAGTCGATTGAAATGGCATTTTATACCCTAAATTCGCTCGAAATGTAGGAGGCGGTTGCCCTAATTTATCACTTTGATCAGCAAATTTAGGCAGTTTTAAGCAAATTCAGACGCCCTAAAGCGCACCAAACGATTGTTCTCGATCGATAGGTCCATACTAAAGTACCATCTCAATTTTTTTCAGAATCAAAAAATCTGAGCTTTTTGGCCTTGCCATGGTAAGGCCAAATCCTTCATTTTGAGAAATTTCAAGTTTTAAGCCCAAGAATGAGACTTTTCCCTATGACATGTAATAGTGAAGTTTGTGTCAAATTCTTTGCTTTAAACGATGGAAACGTTTTCTCAAGGCCCCAAGATTAAGATTTTAGACTTTCATTGAGGAAATTAAAAATGATATTTATAGAATTTATCTCGACAATAAATGGTGAAAGTGATAAAATAAAAATTACTATCGTATAGGGCGCATCAAACTACATGTAATTGAATAGAACGACTCAAGAACTTGGTCATCTATTTAGGCCGAAACAAATCTTTAAAGAGCAAAGAAATTCCACAAATGGCCAAATAGAACAAATGGGAACCTCTTTTGACGTTTTAATTTAGACTCCGTTGGTGCTTATATTTGGTTGCTTTTGCCTTTGTATCGTGCTTTCATGGCGAAGAGAACGCTTGGGAAGCATGCTGGCCAGACTTCTGTTTGAATCTACGTTTGCTTTTTATGATCACATACACGAACTTGCGATGAGAGCACTAATATCCATTTTGGATGCTATAAATTGCCAATTACAATGAAAAAAGGAATATATTTATTATTAAATGAATTACAAATTGTATACTATACATGATGTAGTAGACACACAATCTACTTTCTAAAGCTGTTATGCAAACCGATACTCTCGTTATCTGTACTGATAGTCTTGTCATCATCATTACGTTCACCTTCGATATAGCTAAAGTAAGATTCGTCCACATCACCAGTAACGTATTTGCCATCAAAGACAGATGTATCAAAAGTTTCGATGGAAGGGTTGAATCGACGAACGGATTCAGTGAGATCGTGCAAGTCCTCATAGATGACCTTGTCAGCACCAATTTCTTCAGCAATTTCATCCTCGTTACGGTTGTAAGCAACAAGTTCACTACGAGTAGGCATATCAATGCCATAGACATTGGGGTATCGAATAGGGGGAGCGCAAGATGCAAAATATACTTTCTTGGCACCGGCTTCACGAGCCATCATGATGATTTCTTTAGAAGTGGTACCTCTGACAATGGAATCTAATAGTGGATCGTGAGTTAGTATATGGCTTGATATATTCGCTCATTTGGGGCTTACCATCAACTAACAAGACATTCTTTCCGTGAAATTCCAAAGCCATT
Source organism: Mucor ambiguus (assembly GCA_000950595.1). Lineage (NCBI taxonomy): Eukaryota > Fungi > Mucoromycota > Mucoromycetes > Mucorales > Mucoraceae > Mucor > Mucor ambiguus. The sequence continues at coordinate 49,246 of DF836433.1, forward strand.
GCGTTCAATTTTCTTCTGACATTCTTGCGTCTCACTTGTTGGCCCGGCATGATGAAGGTTCTTCCAACATATCTGTTCTTATTGAAGCCTTCACGATAAACAATGTTCAATTTGCGAGAACATTGAAGAGCAGCAGCACGACTGGTATCAGGGACCTAGGGATCAAAAGGCACGATGAGATGGGAGATCTAGGTAACACACAATCAAAGGACATTTGACACTTACAGGAATGACAACATCAATATCCATATTATCGCCCAACACCTTGATCACTTGATCTGCCAAAGCTTCACCCATAGCAAGACGAGCCTTGTATACAGAAATGCCATCAATGATACTATCTTGACGAGCGAAATAGACATATTCAAAGATACAGGGACCAAGGTTTTCTTCGACGACTAGGCGACGACGAGAGACTTGCTCACGGGTGATAATGACAGCCTCACCAGCCTTGACATCTTCGAAATCAGTGAAACCCAAGGCTTCGAGAACAACACTCTCAGAAGCGAACATGTAATCAAATCCGGCTTCTGTTTGACGACGGCCCAAGATCAAAGGTCTAATGCCATGAGGATCACGGAAGCCGATGATACCGAAACCAGCAATCATAGCAACACAGGCATAAGCACCCTTACACTGACCATACAAATCCTTAATTGCGGTGAAAATATCTTCTTCGTTGACTCTGTGCGATGGCAAGTTGATAGATGTTGGGGGGTGTATGAGTGTGGATTAAGAAAAAAATTAGATGAGATGTATGACCCATATTAAGGCGTGACCCCCAATCTGACTGATTTCTTTACCTGAATTTTCCAGTCTTTTGCAAATTGTCAGCCAAGATGTTCAATAGTAATTCGGAATCGGAATCGGTGTTGATGTGTCTGTGAGCAACTTTGTCCATAAAGTTTCTCAACTCACGAGCATTGGTCAAGTTGCCATTCTAACAAGGAGTTTAGCATGGCTAAAATGTCGACTTTGCAATGATACCACTTACATGGGCAAATGTGATACCATAAGGTGAATTGACATAGAAAGGCTGAGCTTCAGACATGGAAGATGAGCCTGCTGTAGGGTAACGAACTACGTTCAGCGAGAAAGAAAGATGGTTTCAGTACGCATCATTCAACATGAGATCTAGCCAACTTACCATGACCCACACCCAGACTACCAACCAAGTTGGAGAGTTGCTTTTCGTTAAAGACATCTCTGACCATACCGTTTCCTTTACATTGGTAGAAACGACCCTTTGCAGCACAGGTAACGATACCAGCGGCATCCTGTTTTACAAGATGTTACTGACTTTTGATGACTACAATGAAAGAGTTTTGGTACTTACTTGGCCTCGATGTTGAAGAAGACCTAAACTTTCAAACAAATCAGGACAAGCAGCCCCGTTTGCATCGGCTAAGATAAGTGCTGAGATTCCACACATGTTGAGATGTTTATTTTGTAAAGGAAGAAAAAACGAAAGGTGGCAACAAAAAAAGAGCTGTGAAAGATTGATGCTTTTAAGCTACAATTGCCATTCTGGCAGCCACTTGTCACATTTTGGGCACCCGAATCAAGTCAATTGGTGAAAGACAACTAGATTTGGTATTGTTTGTGAGACAGAATTCTATTTGCCATGATCAAATTAGTTTCAGTTTCTGGAAGTGCTGCAAGACCAAATGAAAACAAAGGTGGCTTTAGGTTTGGTAGTAGAGAAAATAACTTTTGGAAGTGAATCATTATAGCTGATCTATAGTTTCAATGATGGGTGGTATTTGTTTCAAGGCTCAATATCGGTCTGATATTTTTATCTCTGGATCAGTCATTTCAATGTTGCATTAATCAGCGCACAGTCTGGCGAAATCCATTTAAGAGACAACAGATCATTTATTTAAAATGTAGGGGTTTCTATACCACTGCTTCGGATACTATTGCGATTATCAGCCGCGATGGGTAGTGGAGCGTACGTGGAAGGCGGATTGACAGCGGGTGCTATGAATCGCTGTTGCTGTTCTACAAAGAACGTCGCTGTCTTGGATTTGGGCTTGACCAAGATTTGTTGCGCACTATTAACATAGACTGTGGAAGCGAAGATGTCTGGTGTCACAGCAGAGACGCGCACAGATGGCAGTAGCAGATTGCCAGTTTTCAGGGGCACTAAGCTGACGGGGAAATCCATCACTTGATCCGGTTTTGAGGAGAAACGAAGACGACGCTTGCCTGATAGTAGCCAGTTGTCATAATCAACATCAATGTCGTAAAAGAAATCGTCATTATTGCCATTGATCTTGTCAGCAGGATGCCAGTAGGTGAGTTGTTTGATCCGTAATGTACAAGGGCAAGCTTCGGATACAAGTAAGTCTTTTTCCACAGAGAGGATCAGCTCAGCAGTGTGAGTGATCTAGAATACAGTGCGATGAATACACAGTACTTTCTTTGTATGACTATATACACGAACCTTTGTTGTAGGAACCTCCAGAGGAAAAGCAATAGAGTGTAATTGAGGGTTAGGCCACATCTGCTGAATTTGTTGTACAGTGATGGCTTCATTTTTCTAGGGCCAATGAGTTGGTTTTCATTGTTCATCATACTTCAGACTCTTCTTACCTCGAAGAATTCTTCAATAGCATCCAGTAACTGGACCTTTGTCTTTAAATCTCTGTGCAGCAAGAAGGATTCACATAGCTCTACATCAAAATCATCGAGATGAACTACATCTGTTAATCCATAACTCGAGTAATCGACAGACCCCAAGAAGGCCTCCTTGACTTTTTGAAATACGTAAGGCAAATGCTGATCCAGATTGAGTTCTTTTAGCTTGTTCCTTAGCATGACTTGGAGACTATTTTCCACCTCTGCATTTGACAAAAGGTTAATTAATAAGTTTTGCTGGAGTAATAGCTTGCAACATTTACCATCTTTCAGTGATCGATATTTCACATTAAAGTGTATTTTTGAGTTGACTTGAATATCATCAGTATCCACTTTATCATCTCTCTTGACCAGTTTGTATATAAATGACACTGTTTGTCGAGGGAACAATGTTATATCGCATTGATTCATTTCAGATTGGCTTTCAACGAGGTAGTAAGTAGATGGTTTGGCGAATGAACCGAGAATGCGAACTGGTAAATCACCATTGCAAGAGAGCTCTACCTTTAAAAAGACACTATTGAGCACAGTATTAGCTTTTTTTGTTGCCTTGGCTTATCCCAGCAAAAAGACGCTTCCTTACCAAGTCTCTCTAAAGATGGTTGATTCTGTCACAAGCAAAGGCACTGTTACTTTGACGTAGTCTGACGAGACAAACTTATGGTGTGTATCATTTATTTTGTACGTGATGGTTGTCTTGATCTATTCCGTGTTAGTATTTTGCATATCATCCTACTGCAAGGGACTCACTCTGTAATCAAATTCTGTGTAGGAACCTTCATAGACAACAAACAGCTCGATGGACTCATCTGGATTCAAGTCAGGCAGTATAATTTCACCAGTTGCCAACATCTCCAGTTCAGCTTCCTTCTCTTCTGATGCCTCCGTAGTTTTGACAAGAGCAGATACTTTGGTAACTCGCACAATCTCCATGCCTTCTGTTTGCGACTCTAGCAGGAGTATACCAGATGTCGTGGCGCATGATCGGCTCTCAATCTTGACTGACAATCGCTGTCTTTCGCCCAAGCAAACTAGATATGCCATTTTAGTGCCATGACAGTGATTCATCATTGAATAACTTACTTTCATGTGGCTGGGTTACTGAGGTATACAATTGGCTCATATCATGATTCAAACGTACTACTCGCTTCTTTTGTCCAGGGCGTAGGAAATTATGACTAAAGACAAGCTTTCCAATCTTCATTTCGCACGTCTCCACCACATAGTTGCCCGATGTCGATGTCTCACTAGTCAGTAAGAAAGTGTTCTTACCAGGCTCCAGGTCTTGATCTGCAATGGTAAACCAAATCTGTTCAGGATCACTGCCTACCAATCTCAAGGAAATGGCATCGTAGTGAATTTTTTTGGGCAGATGGTTGTCTAGACATACTTCGACACTGGTACTTTTGACTGAAGTGCCATCATCAATGATGGATATGACGGCGACAGAGAAGATGGGTTGAAAGGGTCGTTTGATTTCTTTATCTAGTTTGACTACATGGGTGATCAATTCATCAGTGTAATGTGTGGCTTCCTCGTCTTTAAGATATTTGGCGTTCTTGAGCAGGGCTAGCAGCGATTCCACATATTGATCTACTTTGTTTAAGCGTTGCTGTGAATCGGCGCATTTGATCAGTAAACTGTTCTCAATAGAGCTCCATTCATGCTCGCCATATCTCCAAATCATGGATTCGTAGATCCTGACAGCCTCCTCATACTTTTCTCGAATACTAGCAATATAGTTAGTACGTACTGTGTACACTATGTGATTCAGACTTACTATTTCAAAGCAGCAATATCCCCATGTACATTCAACGCGGCCCTTGATCTGAAACTGGCGTCGTAGCTCTTGATGGCTCGTGTGCTCAATCCCATGTATGTCTTGTCGAATGCCTCGATAGACCCAATTGCCTCCAGTAGCTTGACATTGGTAATGGACTTTTTAGGCTCGTTAGGGTTGGGTGTTTTAGCAGCCTCCGTGTGGTTGATGTAGATGGAGAAGGGATCTGTCATGGGCAAATGTCCACATTTGACACCAATCTTGTCCAACTGACGTCTGGCTGTAAGCAGCAAATCTGCTTTGACTGCATTGTAAGGCACCACCAAATCTGTATTGTTGACAATCAACTGAGAGGACAAGGGCTCGCATTCATTCACAACATTCATGCAAGCAGAAAACACCCAAGATTCAACAAAATTCTCGGGCAAATGTTCTTCATTTTCTCGAATGGATGGGATAAAGTTGGTGATAAAGAGCTGAGCACGGGCAGTAACCTCAATCACGCGCTGCAGTTTGAGTAGCATACGACACTGTCGAGCAAAGAGATAGCTGCGAAAATCAAACACAGAGATGATGTTCTTGGTGATCAGATCGCGGTAGTTTTTGCGCTTGAAATCCAAAATGTTGCCACTGTCGTCGCCCGCATCTGTGCCTCCAAAATGGCCAAACCAAGCCAACGCTTTATCTATATATGTTTGGTGTTAGCAAGCTCTTGTTTATCCCGTATAAACTCCCATATCATTACCTCTTAACACTTGGAAAAAGGATGCCTCGAGCTCGTCATATTGGATCAATGCATCTTCATACAGCGTCATGATTTCAAACGCCTGTGCTAAACCCTCTTTCAGGATAAAAAAGGTACAGTAATTCCATCCGGGCATATGTCTTTGCATGTCCAGTCGTCTGGTGTCCTCTTGTATTTGAAGCACTTGTAAATCAAAGCTAGAGAGAATGCATTCCTTCATCTTTTCCATGAAGGCTGTCCACAGTTCAGATTGAGGACCTTCAGGATCCTTTTTGCGTATATAAGCACATCTAGTATCATGAAGTTAGGGCATGTACATCTGGTTGCCATGGTGATGGTATAGGTACCGATCTTGTTTGGGCGGATTGAAATCAGTGCGGATCTTGTCATAGACAGAGGATTTGAGGCCGAGATAGTTGTTGGTTCTTTTGGCCTCTGTATCTGCCACATAGACGATCAACCATTCTTGGTTCTTTTTCGATTGAATGGTATCTACCCAGTTGCGAATGTTTCTACGCACTTTTGTCTTGTAGATTTCGTTATCCTAAGCACAGATTGAGTATATCCATGTATGTAGCGCATAGATTTTTTATTACCTCGCACGACACAAAATACAAGTTCAAGTAGGTGGTTTGTGTTGTTGATAAGAGTTGTGGCGTGTGATCGATGGTGAAGCGCTTCAGATCTACTTCGAGGATGGGTATGAGGCACTCTGCGCGTTGACTCGATGGCTGCCATTTCAGATTTCTAAGTGGAAGTCGAGCAGATAAATCATCCGCAATCAGTGGCCACACCTCGTATTCATCACAGTCTGTTTAATGTTAGCGTGTGTATCTTTTACTGATATTTGTTCTAGTTACATGTAACTGTTAATTTCTGTCCACTCATTTATATTGGCTCGATGAATATACACAACAAAAGAGTAAGAGAGTGTGTCCTGAATTTGGAACTACATGAATCTTAATTGTATCTCACACCTCGTCGTGACTGGAGGGCAGTAGAGTTACACTCAATATAAGAAGGGTTTATGCATTGCAACACGTCATGTCAAGCTTTATTTCATTGAAAACCCTATTGTTTAACTTTGATATACATAAGAGGAAGGGTTCTCAGTATCACGAATAATATAATCTCTGTCAATCAAGGATTCGATTCGCTTTTTGATATCATCGGCCTAGGAAGCAATTCATCATTAGATACTCTGCTTTACCGGAAGCACACATGCAATATACTCACTTGTACAGGATACTTCAACTCTTTGAATAGCTCATCCACCAGCGCGTTATGCGTCGAAGTCTTTTTGGCCTTCATGATACGCACAATAGCAGCTTCCAATTGATGTTGTCTACTGATGTGCACCTTCTTTTCCACATCCTTTTCCTCGTCTTTGGTAGGCTCAATTGAGGCAGCAGGTGGAATTCGTACCTTTTGATTAGCAGATTCAAAATCAAAGTTGTATGTAAATGAATCAGTGGGTGTTACAGTATCTTTGTCTGAGGTCGAGGAGGTGTTGATAATCAGCTTGTAAGGTCCAGTGCACAGCGATGTCAGTAAACCGATCAAATCGCCGTTGGCCAGTGCAGTGATGGTTTGTATTCTGGAGAATGTCAAGGCCTTTTTGCTAGCGTCGTTGAATATAAATAGAATCACGGCTTGAGCTAAACTGGCAATGATCTCTTTGCGGCCCTTGGGGTAGTTTGCTACAATAGAGCAGGAGGACAGTCGGTTTTGCCACACGAGCTTTCTTCCGTTAAATTTGTTGACGTAAAAGCTCTCAAACAGCTTTTGGCTGGCCATCATCTACAATCAAGTCAGTATAGAGCAACAAGCACGCACGAGTGCAAACCTACATTGGCGGGTAGCTTGATATCTAGCAAACTGTAGCTTGGCCAGGTCGCCTGTGCAATCACCTTGATAGACATGGGCAAACGTGGTTTTTCCTTTTTGAATTCCTTGAATTCATTGGTCAAATCAGTGGATATCTGCACATCTGTGAACATGCTTTCCAAATTCTTGGTGAATTCGGGACCACACTCTGCTTTGAGGTTCACCAGGACATGGTTCTCGAATTCACTGGATGCGCTTCGGTCCATCAGCAGTCGTTTGGCCAAGAAACGCTTAAAGTAGGCTTCAAAAGCATCTTTGGTCTGAATATAACGGAACAGAGTGAGAATCGAATCCAAACTGACGGTGTCCACAATTTCTTGAAATCGTTGTTTCTATGAGGCCAATGAGTCAATCAAATACGCATACTCTCCCCAAGAAAGACGCTTACCTTGACTGGGATCTTGAGCTTGGAGTCCAGATGCTTGGCAAGTAACTCGGCTGGTTTGTTGCCTCTTGTATTTATAAATTGCTCAAAGCTCTCCTTGAGTGCATTCGCAAATGTCACATCGTCATTGAAGCATGATTTGAGAATTCTGTCAATCTTTCTCTTGAACAGCAGTAGGGATGTGATCATGGTGGAATCGCTTTTGGGGTCTTTGACGATCTTTGTGCCTTCCTCCTGGATATACGAATTAGCACTGCTTCGATACAGGACACTGCACGATTAACATACCTTGACATAGGCGCCAAATGCGTTTCGTAACTGGCTCATTTTGGGGCTCTGCAGCAGCAGTTCGTAGAGGATCTTGAGTGGCTCGTACATGTCAGTGTCCATCATGGCCTCGAATCCCTGTTGAATAATAATTTCCGTTTTTGCATACACCAATCTATCCACCACAGCAGAGATCAATGCTTGCTTTGTGTCTGGGTTCAGGTAGCTTTTGACCCGTTCTTCAGACTCCTGTGTGCGACGACCAGCAGCGTGATAAATGTACTCTGGTATAGTGCCGTAGCCAATGCGACGATTGGCCTCTTCCTTGTAATACACATTTGTGCTTTCCAAAAAGCGAGGCTCAAATTCGCTCTTGTAGTAGGATTGGTCTGTCAGCATGCGCAGGATATCTCGTATCAATGGAATGTTGATCTTGGATCCATCTCGCTCGACCTTGATCTGTTGAATGACTTCAGCTATCACAACATGAAGAAAATTGTCCTTTTCCATGATCATATCACTAAAGAGGTCCTTTCCCAGTTGAGTGATGGACTTGTATTTGGTGTTTGGTAGAATGTAGTATCTGTCCAGTTCCATAAAAACAGTGCGAATGATAGTGAGTTGCTGGCAGAATGTAGCCCACTGCGCATTGAGTCTGCTCAGAAGGTCTTTGTTGAGTGGTTTTGACATGAGCGCCTTCTTGATTTGTTGCACATGGTTCTCGATTTCTTGCTTGAGTGAGTTGTACACTTGTTCTGATCTACCGAATCGACATAACCCCAAAGATATCTATCCACTGTTTAATAAAGATGCCAAATGAACGAGTGTAGACTGCTTACTTGAGACGCTGTAATGTAATTGACTCGGTTAAAGTTGTCTGTTGAAAATATGCTCAGTATCAGCTTCTTGGGCATCGTCCAGCAGTTCTCAAAGTTTTCATCTGTTAACTCATCTTGTCGTGCAGCTATAAAAGCAAGTGTATCAGTGACAATTGCATATAAAAGCGTCTTTTTTTTTCGATACAATACGATCAGCATCAGCAATGGTGATTTTGGGTAATATAATTTGTTGGCGATAGGTCCCCAGCATGGGGTTCTTTTTGGTGCTTAGTACGACTGAGTCTACCTGCATGGGTTCATTTTTGACGATGGTGTTGGAGGGTGAGGGTGAAGGTGAAGGTGAAGGCGATGAGGTCGATAGAAAACGATCCAGTCTTCGCTGTGTAGGGTCGATAGACGACGATCCCATCTTACGCTTCTTTAATCCTGCTATACAATGGCACTTGACTGAGCATATCTTCCCTTCTTTACATGTCATTAGTACCTTTAGATGCTGATTTCGACATGCTGATTGTTTGTGTGAAATAATGAAACTGAGGAAAGGTGGAGAGAAAATCTTTAAAGCCGTGTCTTGTGTGGTGATTGTTCGCCACCGGTACTTCAAATACTGCGACTTACCACTGCTAAAAAGAGGAGGATTTCTGTGCAACCAGAGACGCCAGATCAACACCATTTGACACTTGTGCGAAATGCAGAATGAGCGAAAATATCCCCTTGATGTGGTGTACAGAAAGAGAAAAATATCCCTGCCGTCCGTCATCATTATTCATTCATTGCAGTTCATTCTTTGAAATTTTTGCAATTAAAATGGGTTGAATTAAGGAGGAAATAAATGCAAGAAAGGGGATTATAATAATAATATACCTGGTATGTGTGCCTTTCTTCTTTTTCTTCTTCTCTTCTTGACTATTCAAAACCATACACCTTAACTCTCTCCCCCCCCCCC
>DF836433.1:68348-88040 GCA_000950595.1 Mucor ambiguus
TTACATTCCATAAAACTTTCTTTTTCTTTATGAATGATATAGCCCCTAACGGCTTTTCGATATATATATATGTATATAATGCTTTTACGAATAGTGAAGAGTTTTTGTTCGTTGTACAAATCGACTAGAGAATGCTCGAGTGTATCATTTGTAGAAACTACAAATGTATGACTCTCTTGAATCACCAATACATTATGTATCAGACTGGAGTCATGGGTGACCTTCCAGCCTGTTGTTTTCTTCCCAAATCTTTTTGCACGAGGGATTATCAATATCGAAACTTGAGTCTCGTGCTCTCCTCGCATAAGGTTTTTGTATTTGTAGGCCTGGAAAAAACTCTACCTACTGTCTCACTGTGCGCCTTTAAAATGATGGAGGATTACACTGAATTGCTTTGCATAAAATTTTATAGATGGCTCTCAAGCGCTTGTTGTACACCAGAATAGAATACTTGTGCCGGTTTTGTGTACCACCACAACAAGAGTTTATATGTAGTTGTGTAACTGGAGCTTCGCTTTTGCCATTTGCAGTATTACTCTTGAGAAATGCAAATATTTGTATACATGTAGGGTACGATACATTGTTAGTTCAATAGTGTGACATTAGACAGAATCTATACAATGTCATAGCAAGCAAGAGCAAGACAATCTATTGATTTGTACACATGTTTGCTCTACATCCAATATCGTATTATTTGAATCCTTTTCGGATTGCAAAGATATCCGTACAATGATGCTAAAACGGTAACTCGAGTTGCGTTTCACACTCTTTTCTTCTCGCAACAAGCAATGCTTTGCTAGAAAGTTGAGATGCTTCTGGCTCTAGGATTAGAGTTGATCATTCAAACAGTCAACAGGTGCTCAGATTATCGAGCGTCAGCGTCAAATCAGTGCTTCCAAATCAATTACATTGCAACAATTGGTAGCTAGGATTTAGCTGTCAAAACCCGGTTCCTGGCTGCTAGAGTCCGCGCTTCTTGCCCAAACAATTCATTGTTACAGAATCTTAATAAGCAGCCCAATGAATTGCTCTGTAAGGCTAAGAAGAAGCAACCGCTCATTTACTGCTGTTGGATGATCATTCATTTCAGATTAGTATTCAACATGTCAATAAGGAATTTTGACATGATTGACATTGAGAACACATCTACATAAGTTTGGAATGTATCTCTTCGTTGAGGTCCTTCTTCTTCTTTTTGCACGCGGCACAATCTCTCCTGTAACATCAACCTCGCTTTGGAAAAACCATGTATCCGCGATTACTTACCGGAAGTCAGATTATGAGTAATTAACGCAATACGATAATAGAGCTAAATGACGTACAAGCCAATCATCAAACTTAATAGTCTTGGCGAACGCGCCCCGAATGAGCAAAACCACACACCCATTTCTAATTGTTCAACCAAAACAAAACAGAGGTGACCCGACAGCCGGTTGTCCCTTTTTGAGATATTGGTTTTCTCTTGTTTCTTTCCCTTTCTCTCTCTCTTTTTTCTTTCTCTCTCTGTATATATTTCTTTTTCATTGTTAGGGCAAACTTGAAAAGACTATTGAAGCGTTGACCCATTTGCATCTCTATCTATCTCTATATTCCCCCCCCCAACAACATCATCGCCATTCAAAGATAGATAGGCGTCATAATCATCATCATTTACATCAACATAGTCAATATTTTTTATGGCAACCATCATTGAAGAGAACAAAATGTCAGCCGAAAGTTTTGTAGATCCCAGTTTTGAGCAGCAATCATCGCACAAGATATTCGAATCTACTAGAGAACAAAGAACAGAAGCCAGATTCAATTTCTGGTCCAATTCACCCAATTCAGTATTTTTGGTTGTGTTATCGATATTCGAAGCGATTGTAGTCATTGCGTTAGAGGCAGTCATTTTTGCAAAGTTTTATCACACAGAGTAAGGAGCAATGTCTATTTCATAAATGTCCTTTGTTTTTGCTTGATATGACAACAAATCATATATTCATTAAAACCTCCCCCCCCCCTTTTTTTTTCCTTTTCTCTTGTTCTCTTCTCCTCGCCTTTCCCCTTCTTGATGCTCCCTGCTCATGATTCCCCTGAACTCACGCTTGCTCCTTTTGGTTATCTTGTAGGTTTTCAGCAAATAATCTTGGGCTAGGCATTCCTGTCTATTTGATGATTTTTATCTTTTCACAGATATTTCAAGTGCTGATTGCCTGGGATGCCGTAAGTGGATACGATAAGCGAGATATTACTAAATACACTCATGCGCAGAAATAGGTCCGTGCTCAAAACACCATCCAAGTAATTGCATTTTTATTGTTCAACATTTGCTGCTTTGTGTATGCAGTATTTCAATTCAAACAAATTGCAGATGCATTAGACTCTCAGAATTCTGATCTGGAGCAATTAGCGACATCTTTGACCTTCTTAATTAACAGACTCTTAATTGTCATTGCTGTTATCACTGGTGTCTGTCAGTTGATTTACTTTTATATTGGCGCAAGATTGTACCAGGAATTTGGTTGGAAGATCTACAAGAAGATTGGTGCTGATCCAGAGATCAGAAACATGTATAGATGGTATCAGATTATCTTGACTATACTCAAGGTTGATTTTTTCTTCTTTTTGGGTTACTCAATTCAATATCTTGTGTTGGTGCTGAGGTCTGGAGATTATGAATTTGCCTTGACCATCGTTGCTATACCCTTGACCTGTCTATTTCTATTATTAGCTGTCTATTCAGTAAGTATGGGTGGCGATCTTAGCGTGCGTCGTATTAACGAGGTAGACAGATTCGACATGAATCCAGATGGTTGATGGGATTGTTCTTTGTCGGCATGTTTGCTGGCGTGGCCTACTTTATATTCAAGATTTATCGTATCTATGATCCATCACAAAGTGAAAAATATCGATTTGTCAAGGAGTTTTTGACATTTTTTGGTAAGTAAATGCCCTATCCAAGCTGTTTGTATGTTTTGCTAACAAAGCGCCGTATTACAGCAAGCGTTTCTCTAGCGTTGGTCGTTTTGACGATTATCAACGCTCTCATCTGCTGTTTGAATTTTGGCAAAGGTCTTAAACCACATTGTAAGTCGCGGCTCTTTCGTATTCTAAATTACATCGTGCTAACTGTTCATCAAACATCAATAGTGCGTTCCAATCACCGAAGATCTTCCATGCCTCAGCATCTGGCTGAAAGAACCCTCTCTTTGGATTAACTATATACACATAAACACAGATACGAGCTGGATTCGTTATTCCATTTTTCTTTTGTTGCATTTATTGTACTTTTACTAGGATTTTCTTGTATTTTTCTTCCCGTTTTCCTACATATATTATACAGTGACTTTACCCACATTCTATCGTAAATGAAATATACATATTTATTCGAAAAAAAAAGAGGCATACACTATGACCAAACATTCCAATTTGCTCTCTTTTTTTCATCCTCTTTGACATGCTTCAACCAAACTGGAAGGCAAGTGTCATAGTTTTTGTCATGGTCAATACTCTTGTCATTTGTACCCACTGGACAATCACATCTGCAGCCCAATCCACTTTCTTTTGAGGGGCAATGTCTATAGAGATCATGCTGATATCCGATATCTTCAAAATAATGCACTTCATCTGTCTGCAAAAACAAGCCTGCCGCTAAAGAATGGACTACATGCGTCAAAACAATATACAGCGTTAGATTATCGATACAGCCTCACAGAAAAAGCAAAACAAACCTGGTGCGTCTCCCCATCTCTCATAAAAGAAGTTGCCTGTTTGGTCCAAATAGTTGAAGAAATCGCGATATTGAGGAGTTCTCCATAAATTCAATGAAGCAATTTCGAAATTGGACCAAAAGTGGCACAAGTTGAAGTCGCCCGAGTTTTTGTCTCTGAAATAAGGGAACAAAAGCTTGCTGTTTTCTGAGATATCGATGCGTCTGGATTTAGCATACTCCTCAACTGTTTTCCAAAGGGTGGGGATGGTGTCTCGCAATTCGAGTAAAGTGACAACAAATCCGTATTTCTTGTTGTACTTTTCCATGTAGAGGAAAGGGTCGTAGGTAATATCGCAAAAGAATCGTACGCCTGGCTCTACGCGCCAGTACCATTCATATCTAACCATATAGCATGAGTTTTCTTAGCCACTTATTTCATTTGCATTGAACTCACTCGTCTAATAAGGGATGATCGAAAAAGAAGCCGGACTGATATCTACACATGTGATGATAACTCTCCAGTCCTCCAAACAAGACACCACTGTCATCCATACTCTTTCTAGATTGTGCTGCCTTTTCTTGATCAACCCAACCGGGATAACTCCATTGACTTTCAGGCACCAAACCAAACTTCATTGTCGCATCGGGTGCTGCTCTTCGCATTGCTCCCTTGAATTCCTCTGTGAAAGGTTCTTCGTTCAAAAAAACATATGGATAGTCGAAATTTTTGTTAAATTTATCTTGAAAGTTGACAATCGTCTCTGCGATAGCCTCTTGTTCTCTAGATGGCGTTGTTTTTCGGAAATTAGCAGTTGCAACATCAAGCAACGCTTTTACTCACTTGTTTCTAACAAGAATCACCATAGCAGCCTTTGCTCGTTTAGTAGGTGGTTTTTTCATCAATAGTTGCTGTGGAAGACAGGCTCTTTCATCGTAATTTGTGTAATAGGCATTTGCTTGCATAGTTTTCGATACTTTGGGATGGCTGGCAATATTGTAAAGAAATACAAACACTGTGAAAAAGATAATCAGTAGAACTGGTTTCCTCGAAACCGACAAGATGGGGAATGCTGGCATAATCCTTCTCTCTGTATGATAATGGCGGAATGAACGAGAGAGACAAAAGAGTATTCAAAGGCGGGTGAAGTGGAGGAAAGAAAAGAGAAAGAAAGTAAATTAACTTGTAAAGGCATATTAATACTCCTTCTTTAGCGATCTTGGCTTGTCCAAAGTTCAATAGAATTGGTGCAACAACACCTGTGCAGTACTAAGCCTTCGAAAAGTCACAGTAAGCATTTGGTTTCCTCATGAATACTGATCTGATCATCGTGCTCTGAACATTTAGTGGATCAGCATGGTCAAATTGGCTTCAATGAGAGCGCAATCCTACTAATATCCACCGAAAAATCACCATTTGGCTTTACACCATCTCGAGAGTTTTCCATATACTATGGATTCGGCTTCTTACGCTGCTCCGCATTGGTATAAACAAAAACAATTCATATGTAGGAAGGCAGCACACTTACATCGTCAAAACCATGAAAATCACAGCGAAATTTGAGTGCATTTGAGTCGTTTTTTCTCACGTTAGAAGCCGTTTTGGACTGCCAGAATAGCACCAAATAATTGCTCTCAGCGAGCGCTAACTTTCTGACACTTTTGCTCATGTTTTTTGAGATCGTCAAAATTGGACCAAAATCCATGAGGGGTACCTTATGGTTTTCGTCGAAAATCAAACGATCGCATTTTTGACCTCCAAAACGACGATTTTCATTAGATCATACATAGGATTAAAATACTTCTATCGATCCAACGCAACCCCCGAAATCATTTATGTGAGATCTTTCTATGTAAAACTGTGACATTTTCGCCCATATCGTTATTTCACTTTTTTTAGGATTTCTCGATAAGTTTGTTCAAAAATTCTCTTACAATTAGCACTATCAGATGCGCCTTTAAAAGTACTTGAGAAAATGATTAGGAAGTATGGGATAATCATCACAATTTGTATAGTCGAAATTTGTAAGGTAGATTCGTTGTGTCAGTTTTGATCAAAATTTGGCCAATCTGAAGCAGATATCAACCTGAGTTTAAATTGGATTTTGAGTGCTGTTATGGTTGTGCAAGTAGTAACATAGTATCATTTGCATGCAATAAACTAGGCTTTTCGATAGCTTTTGTACATATTCTGTTTTGACCGCAAAGCTGCTAACGTGAATAGGGTGGTACTCAGGCTGAATACCTTGGGTATCCCGCAGTGTGGTACCACGATACATCTTGATGTGGCGTACAAGTTGCTGATCTGAGAGTTGACTATAATTGTGCAAGTTGGGAAGACAATGAACACTCTTCGGACAGCCATTTAATTAAACCTTTCGTAATCGAACAGTAAATCAAGCGGGCGTTGCAAGTACATGAGCTTGTAGTTTAAATCACATATCGTGGAAGCAATCATGATAACGACTTGACTCACAGCATCGACATCCATGATGGCGTGGTAGATCGAAATTGCTGCCTTAATTGGAATCATCTTTGTGATTTGTAGAGGATAAAGACACAATTTTTTGTGTTCGATTTTGAAGTATGTTGATTGTGCCACAGTGGCTGAAAGTAACGAAATCAAGTGTTCCAAACAGCATCAAAGCTTAGTCTCGGTGTCCGTCATCGAGTCGGTCAAATAGTTCTAGTACAGTGGAAGCTCAAGACTTTGATGTACTACATACCCGGGGAGAAGAGAGGATGGCATGGCATTAATTATTTAGAGCCAACTAAGGTCACCTGTATAATACCGCATTGATGTCCAGTAACTTGCTCAATTCACTCGCACGCTACAATTTCTGGAGAGGTACTCCACCAATTTTATTCATCTTCATCAAAATAATGATCATGAATGTCCTGCTCCAATTGCTCAAGATCGTCATAGTCCTGATAGACGCTCTGTGAATACATTATCATAAGCATAATTTCGTGCGATAACTACCTCATTGAAATCCACTAGATCATAGTCAAATTCCTATTGCGTGTTGTATATTTAGTTGAAATCACCGAGATTTTCTGAAGTGAGCACTTACATCTTTACCAGCCAAAAACTTTTCTTCAAGTAAACGAATAAGTTCAGCTCTTTGTTCCTCTCTGAACTCTAGATCAGCTTCTATTTCTTCGCCTTCGTCCCTATCCACCTCACTTTGTGAATCCGCATCCTCTTCTTCTACATTTGATAAGGTAGCCTCCTTCATTTCAATATCCCCATTGCGCTTCTTTTTTGTGAGCACCACTGGTGTTGATTTTTCCATTTCATCATTTTCTTCTTCTTCTTCTTCTTCGTCTTCTTCTTCAAATTGCTCTTCATCCCGGATCTTTTGTTCGTATAAATGATCGTCCACAAACTTTCTGTCCATGTTGCTGAATATACGGTTCACCAATGTCATGTCGTTGTCAAAGGGCTGTACTCTCTCTCTTGCTGGTATATACTGCCCTATAAACTGGTCGTACAAAATTGGTTCTCTCAACTGAATGGATTCATCTGAATAGTAATCCGAATCTCTCAGCTCCTGCTGAAGGTATTTGTACCGTCTGTTCTGAGCCAACAGTTGCATTGCAGACTTTTTATGTGGTTGTGATGCACGTTGTTGTAGTTGCTGCGGCGATGATGGCCCTTCTTCTTGTTGGTATAGCAAAGAATCCAGGTAGAAATCCACCTCGTAGTTACCTTGGATTCCTTGAAACAATCTCAATGAGTTTTGTGAGAGATATCGGCCCCACTTGCTTAGAAACAAGGCTGGATCTTTGTGTAAAGTAGCTTGGATTTGTATTAGTTGCTCTGCTTGTGGTAGCTCCACCTCGCCGTGGCGTAAGGTTTTAAATGGTATGTTATCAATGTTTCTAGTGACAAATTCCATCACTTTTGCTTCGCTAGTGTCATCCATTTTCAAGTTGTTTTGTAATGAAAAGAAGAAAGTTTTTTGCGCAACGAGTGCTACGAAAGATTTCATCATGACCTTAATCGGAGTTGTCCTACATCATTGACAATGCCATTCGACTCGAAATGTTGATTGCTTAATTCATGCACTTTCCTTATAAACAAAAGCATAGCAGTATGTACATATCCCATGAGCCTCTCAAATTGACAATGTGTTGTTGTATCTAAAAGTCTGGAGCTTCAGTTTGGCGAGGCATTAAGTAGACAGGGCCAGAACTGTAAAGGAACTCAAAGTTAATCGACAAACCTCATGATAATTGCTTTGAGTGCTGAACATTTGATGGCTCTATAGATTCTTTGTGGCGCTGTTGATCCTCTAGGTAGGTTGTGGACACTGTATAAGAAGGTATTGAAGCCATGTTTAGCTGTCACAGCGATGATATATACGATGTAAATACTTTTGAATCGGCAGAAAGGCTTTTATCACAAACGCATAATCTCTTTTCGGTTTATTATGAATCTCGAAGCTGAATTCAGGGTAAGCTTGCGTTAATCTATGGTAGCAACAACTTTAAAGCCTATGTATAAAAATATAGGTCGAACTAAATGGCTGGTTAGAGTATGAGAAGAAATACAACTCGAGCTTTCAGCGAGAAAAGTTGCCAGCTTCTGACAGGTAAATTGGAAACGGCATATGAGCTACAAGCATGCTTTGTATCCTGAAATTGACATTAGACTGCTCGGCCAACTATTCGAAAGCCTTGAATTGACATTATCATATTACAATCACTCTCCAGAAGCATTGATGGCGTTGCATAGTACAATATTTTATAATGCCATACACAATCACGGTATCCATGCGAAGAAATATTTGCTAAAATGATGCGTGCTGACCCTATTTTGTATATAGACAATGCCGTGGATTTCCGCATGGTAAACTTTCCAAATGCCATAGATCATTATATATTGTATCACATTTGCGAACATTTTGATTTACACAAATACACCACTCTTGAGTTATGGGAAATGGAGGCTCAGGTACGCATTCGCAGTTGAGTATATTCTATATTGCTGAATGATTTGCCATTGTTTAGGATGCTCTATATTTTATTATGAGAACCGCTGATGCTACAAACAAACCATTGAGACATCTCCACCCACTTTTGTTCAAATTGATTCAAAAGAATGCACATTTTAATAGTATTACCGACCAGAAATTGCAGCAATTCATAGTAGATCAGATTAAAGTAGATGACAAAACTGATATAGGTATGCAAAGCAGAAACAATTGAGCAACATGACCTAATCTTATAGCCGTAGCGACTCATTATTTACCAGCGATTTTGCAAACGCTACACGATTACATCTTGGAAAACACTCAACTCGCAAAGACTGAACCAGATCAAGCACGCATTGCTCAGAACAGTACACATCGATTGAGTTGGTTTGCAAGCTCTATTCCATATCTCATAATGAAAAAGCACCCCAATATCACTATTTCTGAGGGCTGCTATTCGCTTATCAGATCCATTTTTCTTCTTAAGGGTACCCCTCTTCCATCCTACATGCGGGAGATACCTGAACCTGAAACTATCGCTATACCCATACAAACATGTCAAAATGCCAGGTAAAAACAAGATGGAAGTACATTTGCCAGATCTGACACTCGGCTTTATTTAGAGTGCAACAGCATGATCTAAAGTATGATTGGAATAAGCTCATGAAGCAACAAGATACCAACATGACTCCTCATCAGCAAGCTTTTCTGGTAATTTGCTGGCATTTACAGAGCAAATGTCTAGTGACAAGCACCCAGTTGTTAAACAATCCAGACGAAAAAAGCGGCTTTGACCGACTGGAGGAATGGATCCGCGAGAAGATCGCCAAGAATGATGTCGTTAAATGCCAACTATGGTGTATTTTTAACATTCGAAACCGAGCTAGTTTCTGGAAATCAACGTTGAAGGTTGTTGTTCAATTTATGGATCTATGGATTAGGTATAGCTTGAAAAAAAAAATCCCAATTATAGTAATTACGGTTAAAAATTTACCTTTTTATAGAGATGTTGTAGATACCAAGTGCGCGGATATATTTGCAAACCTTATAACCAAAGAGGATTTGATGGTAATATTATACAACCACATTCTGAAACATGTGGAACATTATCAAAGGTCCAATAGCCAAGATACAAAGCTATTGATTAAGGCGAGTTTATTAGAGGGTGGATACAGTAGTTAGTGTTACTAAACCTCTCTGTAGAACCTTTGCCTATTACTGGAGACGTGTATTGCCAAAGTCCATGACAAAGATGATCTCCTTCATTTAAGAGACGATATTCTAAAGCAGAGGTAATCATGGTAACCCAAAAATTAAACATGCTCTGTTAATATTTGTCATTATTATTTCAAAAAAGACGAGAAGCCGACGACATTCATTTACCCACTTTCGGGTCAATTGATCTGTGGAATATTTCATTCGAGAGTGATTTGATCAAGGTTTGTAATCAAATCACTATAGACGACGATAATGGTGGGTCTTATGGGCATGATACTGCAGACGATATTATTATGAAACTGATCAAGGTACGGTCAATGCTACAAGATGCTTCAGTAAAGACTGAATGATAGTATAGCTATCCATCATCTGGCCTTACGAGGTTGTTCGACAGCTAGTTCTAGCTTGCGTGAGAAACAAGAACCAGTTTAGAGCCATTATCCCTATTTTGAATATGCTCGGGAACCTGTGTACATTTAGGAAATCAAGCTCATGTTCCAGCCTCTTGCTGACAGTGATTCGAGATACAGTGTCAATGCTACTTGAATCCAACGATTTACTATCAAACCAACAAAACATCGCACAATTCATAAGAAGCTGCTTATCCAATGCAAGTATGCTATGGCCGTTTCATGTGTTTTTACTCACATGCTCTATTATTTACAGCAATTCACAGAGAACCACCCCATCATATTGACTCCAAATTGTTTAGTGCCAGATCAACCAACAAGAATGCTCTTAGATCTGCCCGAAATATTGAATGATTTCGTACTATCACCCTTGGTTCAATTTACTTTGAAGCCTACTGCTATTAACATCCAACTGATTCAGTTCAACTTGTACTTGCTCGACTCGTTTTGCCAGTATAATCACGACAACGATTCAGGCTGGCAACATGTCAAGACGACGCACGCTCCTTTGAACAAGTCGGACCTTCCAGCTGTTCTTTATTGCTCATCTGAAACCTTTGTACATTGCTTGACATTCATTATGGACTTACGAGAGCAGGATGAGAAACATGGTGTACGACTTCAAGATTGGGATGCAGCGCTTAATTACATTGATAAATTTACCCTGATCATCCTCTATGGACTAACAGCAGTGCCATCTCAATTTAGAGCGTTACAGCATTATTTTGAGACATCATTAACTGATTTTGGTAAAGATACACTCGCTATAATACGGGGTATAGCTTTGACTAATACCATATATAGGTTGGGAAACACAATTATTATGGTATCCTATAATCAGACACAGATCATTGCGAATTCCTGCTCCATTCTTCCGCATCACTGGCGCATTAAACGGAATATTTGAGATAGGCAACGCAGAATATAATGTCCAAGAATCAACAGAGGGATGGCAATGCCTGTTCAAGGCATGCAAACTATCAACTGAATTGACAGATAATCTGTTTCAACATCAAATACAGTGGGAATACAATCTTCTCTTGCTGTGGAAACATCCTGTTGAGAGTGAGATCTTGCGAAATGGACTAGAGCATGCTTTGCATCCGAGATCCTCATTAAGTGTATCAAGCGAATACCCCAAACTATTGAATTACTTTCTCCACAAGCTCTTCAACTCGTTTGACTTTTATCCAGTCTTGCAAGATGAACGGTATTACACAAATAAGGCAATGATGCCTATTATTTCGCAATTATCAAGACACCAAGGTTAGTATTCATGTTGCTATTGTTAGACTTCACATACTGAACAGATCCACGTTATCCGCTACTTTGCAGGAATCCAGTCTTATTTTGTGGTTTTATGTACAGTACAACTTTTGAAACCCAAGGAAACAGTTACCGAGGCAAAGGACAACAAGCAAGATGTGTACTACCTGTCTTGTCTGATCAAGGTGATCCAGGTAAATTTACAACGAAAGGCAGGTCTCCGCACAAACCTGAACTTTCTATTTTTTTCAGGATATCACGCATTGGGGCAGTATAAGCAAAGATGGACAGGCATCATCGTACAACAAACTAAAAGAAAGGTTGAATCAAGAGGCTAAAACTGACAATACCAACATGGAATGCTATTCTTATCCTCTTTTGAATACCGAAAAGTTGAGATCAGACCGTGCTTTAGCCATATTGACACTGTATCATCTGAGTTCGGTTGATGTGGACGAAGCACAATTGGAGGTGATCCAACGTCTGCTAGTGCAAATTGTAGAAGGCCTTGTTGACATGGAGAGTCGCCAACAGTTTGAACGTATGATTCAGCAACAACCCAAAAAGAGAATTGCAAACTACAAGAAGAAGTCGAAGGTGAATGATAGCAGATGCAAAAAGATGCGATTGCGACCTATCATTAGCAGCGAAGAAGCAGCCCTCCTTCAACCAGCCCTCTTGACACAACAAGCACATTTTGGATTGTCTCGGGCACTAGGTTTACACATGTGCGACAGCGATAACAATGAGCAAGATCAGAAAACACTGTATTTTTTGTAGTGGTGAATAACGCTATTGCATTAAAATGTTCCTTGAAGATTTGATTCGCGCATTTTCACTGAGCCAACTAGCGAGACAAATCTTGCTCAGTTGCTAAACTATTTGCTGTTGATGGCCCTACATTTTGTTGTAGAAAAGGCTCCCAAGAGCATTAGATTATCAACATCAAACATCAGCATCTACTACCTTCTGCTGAAACATTTTGAAATTAAAATAATTCCATACAAGAACAAAAGAACAAATTATCCATCATTGCGTCTACTTTCTAGCATCATTATGCAACAATGAATGCTACAAGAGAACAGTTCTATGCTCTTTGAACAAGTATCTTTTTCACCGTTCAAAATCTATATAAAAAGGGCCATTATTCTTCTCTTAAGTGCTATCGGGAGCAACATCTAATATAGCAATTCAATTAGTCCATGTACTCATGCTTTTTTTTTCATATGTATCTCGGAGATGATAATCCAATCTCCATCTATTGTCCTTTATCAACAATCTCAACTCGTTATTGCTTGTCTAATCGCATTCATTAATTTGAGGAAGTGCGTACGTGCGCCTATGTGAGTTTGAGCTGCTTTGGAACATAGCAAGCCAAAAACTGTGGGAACCTCATTTGGAAAAAATCTTACTCCATCTATTGGATACCTACAAAGTGGTTCGATAACATGATTTTCTACCACATTTGGCATTTTCTGTTTTCTATTCAGGGGACG
Organism: Mucor ambiguus; assembly: GCA_000950595.1. Taxonomy (NCBI): domain Eukaryota; kingdom Fungi; phylum Mucoromycota; class Mucoromycetes; order Mucorales; family Mucoraceae; genus Mucor; species Mucor ambiguus. The sequence goes on from DF836433.1 coordinate 81,406, forward strand.
AGAAATATCTTTGTTTTCTCTCAACATTTTCGAGAGTATTAGATCAAATCAGTCATATCTATAATTAAAAGAACTATATGTTGGTTTACTCAGTGTCTGACTCGACCTTTTTTTTTGCTCTCGAAACATAAAAAGAACGATTCTTTTTCCATCTGCAACTCTGGCATTTGGAGAAGCGCAGCGAGAAAGTTTATTTTTGGTACCTTTTTTCATCAAGAAAAAGGGTCCATGGAGATGCACTACGTCAATGAAGAAGCTTAATATCTATTCGTTTTTCGCAATCAGTTGTGAAACGGCTAGTTTTTTGAGAGGTTTCATTCTTCTTATTCGGGTTAAAGTAAAATTTGCATAAAAAAAAAGAAAAGCTGCCAGAACGCATTTATTTTCTTTAATTACGTTTTGGTGGAAAGATAGGTAATTTATGATTCCATTCTTATTATCTCCACCATCTAATTGTTCCAGGCACATTTTGATGGCTCCTAATAATCAAATACATTGCCTATATGTGTCAGTACAGTTGGATAGAATATTACATTTAGAATGGTTACACTGGGCATAAATAAATGGGTCCAGTGCTTGATCGCCAAAACAGTGATATTGAGGTCTGATTGTGTAAATATGGAGAAAGGAGGAGAAGATTATAATCACGTCAGCGGGAAAACATCGAACGAGAAACTCGACCAATGTCAACTAACCTGAGCAGACCAAGCATCAAAACCTGCAAATGTGAAACAAGCTGTTTTCCTTGGAGATGAGGATTAAATTGATATGGTTGAAAACATATATAAAGTGCTACATCAGTTCCGAACATTAGCATTTTCTCTTCTTTTTACTTTCCTTGCTTAATTCTAATTAACACAAATTATATTTAATCAAATCAAACAATTCACATTAACATGTCTACTTTAAACTCATTGCACATTTCTGTGCCTCAGCCAAATCCCTTCAACCCTTATAGCCATCGCAACAGCCATAGTAGCTTTTCTTCCACAGGCTCGTCCAACTCGCCACTATCTCCTCCCAATGATGGCAATTGGGAGCCTAATGAGATTGATGAGGGAAACAGACGCTCTACCAAGAGAGGTGTCAGTACATTCATCAGTAAATTATTTAGGTACGCAATCATTAGAATTCAGGAACCAAAAAAAATTGAAAACTAATCTCTTTCTGTAGTATGGTCAGCGATAGACGCAATCAACATTTGATTTCTTGGAATCCTAGCGGATCCTCTTTTCTCGTCTGCAATGCTACTCGCTTCGCTCAAGAGGTGCTCCCTGAACATTTCAAGCATTCCAACTTTTCTAGTTTTGTGCGTCAACTGAACATGTATGGTTTCCATAAGATTAACAAATCTCCTCGTGGCCAACGCGGCAACAATGAAAACGAAATCTGGGAGTTTTCTCATCCTAAATTCCAACGAGGCCGCCCTGACATTCTGGAAGATATCAAGCGCAAAGCCATGGACTCTGAGCTCTTGCGTCGTGAAACTGGCGATATTCATGCTTCATTTGCTATGGTTCAGTTATCTCAAGCTGATTTACTCCAACAATTTCGTGTGCTCCAAGAAAACTTTGCCAACTTGTTACAAGGTTTCGAAGAGATGAAGAAGGTCCAATTACAGCAACAAATTATCATTAGGAAATTAGCAGAAAGACAAGGCCTTCCTACCAATACTAATGCCTCTCCATGTGAGTTCTTCTACTGAATTGTAATTATTTCTATAGAAATAATCTGTAGTATTTCGACCATTACTGACACATTTCCTTTTAGTAAACTATAATGATCAACCCAGTGTATTTGTCACTTCTCCATCTATTTCTACCTGTGAACCTTTAAATCATTGGGATCAACAACAACCTTCACAGCAGCCACAACAACCACAAATGATGGTGCCATCTATGTACCACAATTCCAACCCTCAAAACTTTGCCTTTCCTATGAATCCTCTTCCTCCCAGCCCCGTTTCTAGTGTGCTCTTATCTTCTCCATCTTCTTCCAGTGATGATCAGACTACAGCTGAAAACTACCACAAGCAACGCATGTCTTCTAGACACGGCATGAACTTGAATTTCCCTGATCAGTAATTCCCCATTCCATTCACTCGCCTTCATCACTCTCAATGTATAATATCTCATCAATTCACTAGATTAACCTCTTTTTCATCCTTTCGTGCTTCCTTAATTTCTATTTTCTTTGATTTGTACAGTTCAGTTTAATAAATATTCCTTACTTTAGCTTCCTTCATTTCTAAATCATATTATTATGCGTTAACTGGAAAACCTTGGAACTGAGTTACCTGAGTAAGCTTTTTTTTTCTTCTATTTTTGGATTTATCTGAATGTTATTTTGGCATTTGGGCTAGAAAGTGCAAATGACACGTTGAGTTTTATTTAATTTGATTGGAGAAACACATCTTCAATCGTATCTAATGTGTACGTTTCATAATAATGATGTGAATGGAATGTTTGTTCAGAGACTTGCATTACAGCTTATTGAAAAACTTTGCAGATATCGAGAAAATTATTCGAAATGCCGTGGAGTCTTTACAAAACTTGTCAGATGCCATTTGATTGAATTTTGTTTGGCATTACCACCTGTCGAATGGTTCTGGAAACTACCCAAGGATTCAATAACCGACGCCTGATTACGCAAATGGAGCTTTCTTTTTCAAAAGCAAAGTATTGATAGAGTGCTTGCCGAAATATGCATACAAATACCATTTCTCTCATAGGACGCATGGTAGCAGATCAGAGATGTTTAGATACTCATCTTTTCATATTAACGTAGTACGTCACATGTGCTTTTCCATATTAGTAGCTATAATGTTGAGATGGTGATACCCCAAATCATGTAAATTAATCAAGAGATACAGATGAATTGTGATGCTGCAGTATCACTGTTGATTAGGGACTGCTACAATTTCCCACGTTATAAAGTTGGATGGAAAAGTTTTCAAGAAATGATAGTAGACAGTCAGCATAAAATCAGTTCAGTTTCAGGTCGTTTTATGATCTTGGAATGATCCGAGACGAAGGACAATGTAGACATCTTGGTAGCAGAAAGCTTATCTTTCAGTACGAACATTCTGACAGAATGTTATACTTGTGTTACCTGGACCCTGTTTTTCTCAAAGTGGCAACATGCTGCGATTCGATGCAAAATGGAAGTCTTTCAATGCACAATTCGAGTCCTGCTGATATATTGTCAGTCAGACAAAACTATATGTCAAAGGGGCCCCCATGCTATTTTTCGAAACTGGTGATGCCTCCGCGAATCAATAATTGGCTTCCAAAAGAAGGATTAGAATCTTCTTGGGACAAGACAAAAAATAGCCTTCAGAGATGGATTATTCGAAATTATGATTACTATTAATGTACATTTGCTGCCTTCTTGATTGAGCACGGGAGGAATATTTACAGCGAAGTGTCCAAATGTGGACTGAAACAAGGACCACACCCCTTATGAAAATTGCTCTTGAAACGCATCCAATGGCTATCAAATCCAAATTATTCGTGTCAAAACACTTGCCATTTCCAACGCATTGACTTGAACATGCTGAATACAGTAGGATAAACACGCCATGTCTCGCTATAGAAGTTATGCAAGCAAGAATAACATAGAGAATAATGTATCTCATACGTGATAACATTTGACACGCACTGATGCTCCCAGCAAAAACTCAGTTAAATTGTGAATAATGTGGAGCAAAGGTGCTTTATTCTATATATCTGAGGTGCCTAAATTTGAAAACGTCTTTCGTAACTGATAAGGTGACAGTCCAGCAGGCGCTCCGATAGACCATATGCTATCACCAAATTCATCCATGATAGACGACATGATATCCTCATTTTTGTCCATAATCAAAGGAGGATTCAGAGTCGTCTTCTGTTGTCGCTGTTGCTGTGCTTCATCATCTATGTCCATCTTCTCAATGTCACAATAGCCATTCCATGCCACAGATGAAAAAGCAAGCGACTCATTTGACGAATTGCTTTCAAACGAATAGCTAGATTGTGTTGGACTTAGAGTAGCTCTCTGATACACAACTCCTGTGATAGCGTCTTTGTCACTTGATATGTAGCTTTGCTTTTGTTCTTGCTGCTGATAGTTGCGCTGGACATGCTCACCAAGCACACTCTCTAAATGGCTGCACCACATATCCTTTTCTTCAGGAGTTTCCGCTTCAAACTGTATATTGGTGAGGTTCTTGGTAGCAATAGAGCATATAAACTGAGTTGGATGCTTTTCATATGTGATGGATGATAGTTGCTGTTGTGGCGATGGTGGTGGTGGGGGTTGTTCACTATAGTCCGGCACACTGAAGGATAGATCATTGGCTAGTACTGAGGTACCGCTAAGTACAGGAGTAGTGCCTTCTTCTTGGCTACGAGACCCATACCTTCGCAGTGATTGAAATAACGCTGATCCGCGCCTTGACAATCGTTCACTGTTTGCTGCAGGCCACATTACTGCTCTATCCACAAGTGTGATCCTTCCTGGCGTATGCGTAACTTTGAATAGTGTGTCAGCAGACGGACCATAGTAGGACCCTTTTCTTGGGGGAGGTGCCATTACTTTGCTATCCACCACACCCATTCTTCTCTTGTTCCTTTCCTAAAGCAACTTATTAGTATGCATTCCGTTTTAAATTAGAAGTGAGCCTACCCTCGTGCATACAATCATGTCATTAAATAAAAACACATATGTTCTCTTCTGCTTTCTAGCAGAAGACAATGAGAATGAACTATTTCGTCTGCTCAATGGCGGGGGATGTACAGCGCTTGAAAATGAGACGTTGGAAGTGTTGTCAAAGCGGGTAGCTAGGCTTTGGTGTGTGCCTGGAATAATCGTCAAGTACCCCTCATAGATCAGTTTTCGTCCATATTCAGCAATGCGGACGGTGGAGCCCTCTAATCCTGATATCCTGCTTGCTAAATCCTCCAATTTGATGAAATCTTCGGATTCTTTCTTCTGCTTTTCAAAGTACCGTAGAACCACATCCATTTCCATCAGAAAGCATTCAATATTCTCCATGTCTCCATCTGTGTCTGACAGGCATTCCGATAGCGATTTGAAAAAAAGTGGGTATTTCATGACTCTTTGTATTGGTGTAAGTAAGTAGGCTGTCAAAGGCAAGTTGCGGCATTCCTTCCATAATGACCGGCGCTATACATCGTTTTCAGTTGACCTGGCATACCATGTATTCACCCGATGAGGTTTACTTACAGATATGAATGATCCAAGCTCGTCCTGCAACCTGATACTCTCTGCAATAATGTTGTTGGCTTTCTCGAAATTTGAAAAGTAGGCCGAGTAAATATCAAATCGGCTTATCTATAGCGTCTAGTGTTAGATGTATGGTATCGTATTATAATGAACAGCTTACGTATGATCGGCATATATCAGTAATAGATGATATCACAGGATATTGTGACAATTGCTTTGCCCTCAATTCCTATATATGGATTTTTAGTATTCACTGAGCCCATTTAAATATCTACAGACTACTTACTCGTAGCAATTGCATGTGCAGTCGAATAATCTGGAATATATTTTCAAACAAGTTTCTCACTGCTGAAGGAAGTCCATCCCATTGAAGTGCCTCTTTGATGAATATCTATACATAGACATGATTAATATCGGAAGTTTTTCTACGCCAAGGTCAGTATATGTTGATACCTTGTACACCAAGATCAAATCATCCACATAGGATTGCTCTGTCAAGATGATTTCGTAAACAAGCTCCTGATATTTCATTTGTTTTGGTGTGAAGGAATATGAGTTTTTCTGATCCGCCGTCAAGCTGTCTTTCCAGGTACGAGGTAGTGCATCAACATGAGGGAATCGTGGTTCGCCTACAGTGGAGGCTACATATTGCCATGATGGCGAAGCATGAAGCGCAAACTCTTGATTGACTGAAGTTGATACGGCTCGATGGCTTTGCTCATCGTCAGTTTCGTTTGCTGCCAGCTTGTTTTGATTGCTTTTGATAAAGAAGTTTGCGCTACTATTACTTTGGTTGAATATAGAAGAAGAGGAGGATGATGATGGATCGTTAGTTGTGTTGTAATTGATCATTTGTTGTAAATTTATGCCTTTCAGAAAAAGGGACAAATTCTTTTTGACCATTTCTTTTGCCTTCTTACCAACACGAGAGGATCCATAAGTCTTTTTATGAATGCCCCCAATGGATGGTTTAAGAAAGCCGTAAGAGCTGGTTTGCTTGTTCGTTTTATTACCCATAACTGCTATTTTTATAGATGAGAGGCGGTCTGATCTATACTTTTTAGAAAATATCAGTTATTTGAGTGGAAGAAAGGGCAAGGAACATATTTCAATGCCGTATATATATGCTTTCAAATGTCCATCTCGGAGAAATATAACGTACCATGAATGCTATTCTTGCGAGATGATGGCAAAGCTAACTGCTCAAGTAAGTATACCGAAAGAGAAGAAAGTAGAGAAAAGAGAATGAAAGAGAAAAAGAAAGAAGTTGTGCTGATAGCAATATCAGCAGCAGTAATAGCTAAACAGCATCATACATGTATGTAATTCATACATGTAACAAGACAAATGTTTTTATCTGCTTTCTTTGTTTTGTATTAATATGGAATGTTCATGACCTTATATAGCAA
>DF836432.1:60221-73365 GCA_000950595.1 Mucor ambiguus
AACCAAGTGAAGAGTGGACTCCTTTTGGATGTTGTAATCGCTCAAAGAACGACCATCTTCGAGTTGCTTACCAGCAAAGATAAGACGTTGTTGGTCTGGGGGAATACCTATTCAAATTGAATCGCTTAATCTTCCATGTTTCTCTTCCACATCTATGTCGCTTTGTAGCTAAATACTTTACCTTCCTTGTCTTGGATCTTTTGCTTGACATTATCAATGGTGTCGGAGCTATGAGATGAAGAGTGATATGTTAATGACATGTTCCGTTCAATGTGATATCAAACATCAACATATGCCGATGTGTCGACAATTAGGCATGCTGGAATGATGGTTTCGGTAAAAAAAAAGACTGTACCTCTCGACCTCCAAAGTGATAGTCTTGCCAGTAAGGGTCTTGACGAAAATCTGCATGGTAAGCGATTCTATAATGACCAATTTAACAATGAGCACATGTAATCCAGACAAAAAAAAAATACGATCCATCCATCTCTTTGTCTCCAACATTCCATTCCGATTAATGTACAATCATTCATTCATCATTGATAAAGCTGATTGATACTTGTGTTGCTTGATGGATGGATTGATGTTTTTGAGATCTCACCTTTTAGACAAAAATGAACAGAGAAGGAGCTCTACACAATTGAAGATTCCCACTTTGTATATGTGAGATCCCTCCCCATCTTGGCCTCCGCTCCCCCATCTCCCCGCCGCCACAACAAGCACTGATCACAACTGATGAAAGATATGCGACTCGGATGACTACTGAGTTCGGGTCGGATTCTTTAAAATTTTTATTTGCAAACAGGATATATAATTGATTTGATAGAAAACATACACAAATGAAGTGTTTAAAAATGACAGTGTATGGTAATCAGCAGGTTGGGAGATTCGAGTGTGATGCACTCAATTGCTTGAGATCAAATACCAATTGTTGACGGTACCTGAATTGTCATTTTTCCCAATGTGCCCTTCGTTTCGTTGTCATGGCAACATGGATAATGGTTCCTGAATTAAAGTATGAAAGAGCATCAACCGCCGAGTATACTCATGATGCAACGTAATGTAATGGGCCGAACAATTAGTTTTTTTTTTTTACATGGGAGATCAATCAAATTGATGTCAAATTACTATTGTACCACATGAAACAAAGCTCCCAGGTCATTTACATGTAGATCTCATACGTTAATCACACCATTTAGACTGATTTCGTAATTACCACCACATTTCCTGATTAATACTTGATGTTTTATAAACATTAGTGCGAAATTACATTACATGATAACAATTTGGCAACATATGACAGTGTTTCATTATTTCATTCTCTGTATACAGTGTAATAAACAAAAACAAAGAGACAGATCATCTTTGTCATATGATTGTATGGCGAGTTAATTGCTTTTACTGTTACATAGCAACATTTCTGATTAAATAATGGACACTTGTATCATTGGGAGAGAAAGTATAAATATGATTTATGAAAAATATTCTCGCCTTCTTGATTAAACTAATATACTCAAATTATGATACTCAAACTATTACCTACAGCCCTTACATTTGCACTTTTAACTTCATTTGCAATGGCTGACAAAGTCGTCGTTGGTTATTTGCCAAACTGTAAGTATACAACGCTCTATTTTAAAAAGCTAGACGGCATTTCATACATCTTTGTTTATAGGGCTTGGTGAAAGGTTTCCCGTTTCAAGCATCGATTTTTCGTCTTACACCCATATAAACTACGCATTTGCCATCATGGTTTCCGGCAACGTGCCTGAATGGACTGATCCTGCTGCTATTGATACTCAATTAAATCAATTAGTGGAAGGTGCTCATGGTGCCAACTCGAAAGTTCTTATTTCGATAGGTGGCTGGTCTGGAAGCAAAACATTCAGGTACCATCTAAGCATCAACTTGGAATCAATATGTTGCTAATTTTTTGACAAATCAGTGGCATGGCCTCGAGTTCTTCATCAAGAAAAGAATTCATCGACTGGAATGTAGAACAAATCACCAAATACAAGACAGACGGCGTGGATATTGACTGGGAATATCCTGGACGTCAAGGTGTCGGCTGTAACGCTGTGGATGATCAAAGTGATGTTTCCAATCTGTTGACATTACTCCAGGAATTACGTTCTGCGATGGACAGTGCCTTTGACACACACAAGGAGATTTCTATCGCAGGGTATGCTGAAGCTTTCAAGACGGATATTGGTGTTGCTTCTAATGATGTTACGGCTGCTATTGGTAAGGTACTCGACCGTGTCAATATCATGTCCTATGATATCAATGGTGCCTGGAACAATCAGACTGGTCCCAACTCGCCCCTGAATGCTCCTGATGGTGGTTTTAGCTTTAATTCTGCTATTGATGCCTGGATCTCTGCTGGTGTACCTGCTAATAAATTGACTGGCGGCTTACCTTTCTATGGTCGATCCACTGTTGCTAGTGAAGACATGACAAAATCCGGTTCAATTTATCAAGGCCAAAAATCAGGAGATCCTCCCAAAGGTGATTCTGATGACGCTGAATGGCAAGATCCAAACTGTGCTAAATCTCCTTCAAGCCTCTCTGGTCTCTGGAAGTTTGGCAATTTGATGTCTCAAGGTGTACTTGACACTCCTACTACTGCTAAAGCTCCTTGGGTCAGAACTTGGGACAAGGTGTCTTCTACACCTTGGCTGTTTAATCCCTCCACAAAAATCTTTATTTCATATGACGATCCCTTGTCTATCGCTGCGAAAGTTAAATCCGCTTCAAGTAAAGGCTTAGGGGGTGTTATGGTCTGGTCTATTGATCAAGATTCAAAGGAAGGCGATCTATTGAAAGCTATTACCCAAAACAACTAGATTGTTTCTGCTTTTAGTTCTCGATAGTATATATTGTAAAAAGTACAGCTTAGAAAATAAAGGTCATTATCTTGCAACAATACATTACTTCATCGATCATAACGCTCGAAAAGCCGTCTGCCAATTTACAACCATTTTTGATAATGGTTTTCTTTTTATTTCATCCGCATTGAATTTAACCAAGAGGATCAAATGCATGCAAATTTGTCTTTGTGACATGAGGTGTATTGTTTTTCAACGGGGTCATTGATGACGATGAAACAGGCTTTAGTAAGCCCATGCTAGTCGACAATGGCATCATTGTTGGCTGTTGTGATTGTTGTGTATTGCTTGTAGGTATTGATCTCAATGCATTGTAATTAGCATTGCCATTATTATGATTCATAGGGTTATTGAGGGACATTTGATTCATAGCGAAAGAAGGAGGAGATGCGAGTGATGGAATTTCCTGCTGCTGCTGCTGCTGCTGCTGCTGAGGTGATGACATTGGTTTGAGAGACGATGACCAATTGTTCTGTTGCTGTTGAGGCTTCGTGTTCCAATTGATAGACGACGAAGACGTTGTGGTAGACGGTATGATAGGTGCAGTGGTTGCAGGTGCCAATTGTTTGTTCCAGGTGTTTGTAGGTTGCATAGTAGACGAACTTGACCAACCGTTACTAGTAGGCTGTGCTAGACGTGATTGCTGTACAGGTGATGGCACGATAGCAGGCTGGCTAGGCATAGCCCAGGAAGAGGAGGAAGACTGATTTGCAGTGATAGGCTTTTGTCGAGGAGTTGCATTATGGGCACTTGCAGTACCGTTACCCACAAGAGCACCAAACATGTCAGTATCTAAAGCACTGTTAACAGCAGCTGTACCTCCACTACCACCGCCCTGCACTAGACTTTCAAACGAGACATTCGTATCAGCACCGATGGCTGCTTGATTCAGCAGTTGCGGAGAGGATGCAGACGATGATGTATTGACGCTTCGTGTCTGCTCTTCTAAGGACTTTACTTCTTGCAAATGTCTTGTATGTGCTTCTTCTACTCTGTTTGTCAGATCGCGGATGGTCTTCATGAACTTTTGAAATTGCTCCAAATTCAACAGAGGTCCAAAGCTCATTCTCCACAGCTGCGGCAAGATTTCAGTTGCAATGGTCGCTTTGTCCGCCAATTTACCCACTTCATCATACACTGCCAGCGTGGCCAACTATACAATATCATGTTAGCGCATCAGCCGATCAAGCACAACAAGCAGCTCTTATTAGCCACATACCATCACTGCAGGTTCCTTTGTCTTGATGTTCTTTAAAAGGGGCACCAGCTTCTCTTGCACCGTAAACTTGTCCAATACTTTGATCATGGAATGGAAACAGATCAATGTGCTCACTTTGACCGACAAAATAGTAGTTTGCACAAACACCGTTTGCACACGAGGAAACAAAGAGCTCTTGACAGCTGTGTAGTCCAAGGATTCTGCCAACGATGGGATGATTCGCAAAGCTTTTTCTTGCACGACGGCTGCTGGAGCTTCTAGTGCAGCATACACAAGTGGCATAACATCTACCAAAAGACGGTTAGGCACCCAGGAAATGACACTGGTTCCACAAATTACCATCTCGAAAGACTTCTCTGGGCGTCTTTTGTTGAAACACATCTAATTTTTCGAGCAAAACAATCATGTTCTGAGGTGGATCACGCACATTGAAGACGGGCTTCAGAGATGGAAGCACGAGATCACAGAATTCTTGCTGCGATAGCTTTTGCGTGATGATGAAAATGTTAGGAATAGTATATGGCAGTAGCTGGTTGTCCTTCAATTCTTCTAGCAACGAGGGCAGAATCTAGGTTCTCTGTAAGTTAACAAGGGCCCAGTCAGCATAACGTGCACCTACCTTTCGCTTCAGCACACGCTCTGGAAATTGACCCAGCACACGCGCCAAACCCTTCATAAACTGGGCCTTCTCCTCCCTTGTCTTCTCGGGAAAACTCTCCAAAAACTTCATTGTAGACACCAGCAGGTTGTCAAAGTACTTGGAGTTCTGAAAGCTGACTGGGTCCATTCTTTGATTTGGGTGTCTCGTGAGCAATGATCGGATGACATCCTGGAGGTGGGCAGGGATATTGGAGAGTGTCTGAGCATGGATTGTTTTGATCTGTCTTTCATAGGTGTGGAAGCTGTTGAAGGTCTTTAATATGGAGATGCCCTTATTATGTACAGCATAGGCCAGGCAGCCCAGTGAAAACATGTCGTTTGCCTGGCAAATATTGTTGTCCAAGACAGACTCAGGGGCTGTTCGGATATATACAGTTATTAACATTCCGTTCCAGGCTGTCCCTTTCCTTCTGTTTTACCTGCATAATCCAAACTAACTTGACATGCTTCTGGCATGAACTCATTGTTGTCGTATCCCATATTTTCGCTGGCGTTTCCTGCATTCAAAAACACACTAAAACCTAGTCTACAAGAGTCCAAAATGCAAGAAAGTAAGATGTCTTGTATACTATCTGCAACAGTACAGTACATTACCCGCCTATTTTCCAATCGCCCTATAGTCGCTCAAAGAATTTAGCCCGCCAAATCTCGTGCAAAAATCTGAGCAACCACTCACCTTGGCATTGACAAAAATAGCATCCGTAGTGAGATTGTGATGCACCACCTTGGCATCGTTTAAAAATTGAAGCCCTTTACCGACCTGAAGCAAGCCCTTTTGTATCTATGCTGGAGAATTAAGTACAGCATCCAGTAGAACATTCCTCCAATGTTTACCTCCAATTCATCCAGATCAAGGCTTGGCGCTTGACTATCAGACGAGTAATTGTCATCGCTTTTGACGAGATGTGTCAAGGAACCCATAAGAGGCTCGGTGACAAAGACGATGGAGCTGCGCGACTCGCTCACAGGCTCTACTACTTCCAGAATCGATGGATGTCTTAATCTCGCTAAATTGCTGGCCTCTTTTTTGAGCAGTTCGTACACCACGTCTGTATCATGTCTCGAGGAGCCACGCTCTCGTTTAAACAGCGTATCTAATAGCTTCTTCTCGAATATCTTGTATGATACATACACATATTAGTCCATAAAGTGAGTTGCAGTCTGGAGGGGTACGTACAAATAATGCTACTTTCTTTCCAGTTGTCTTTCGTTCTCCTTGGTAAATCTTCCATAATCCAGCAGACGATATTTGGTGTTTAATGTCATATTTTGAGGTGAGCGTATTTGTAATTGAGCTTATAAACGAGTAGAATGCTGAACTCATAGTATACAATAAGCAGAAAAGGCGAGAGTTTAATCATGTAACAATGCTATTGCCCTTCTATTGTGTGTTATTGAGATGTGACCACTGGGAGGTGTCTGTAATGAAACCTTGCAGAGAACGACAGAAGCGAAATTAAACAAAATTTGTGTCTGCCTTACTCTTTCTCTATTCCTCAATTCATACAGAAGCAGCATGAGCGATTTCGACATTACAAAGACACAAACTGGACCATCTTTCTTGGAATCATTAAAAAGACGTAAATAAAGAAGCATACTCCAAGGCTATAATTACCTAATCATGTGAATCATATAGGGAAGGCTTTTGGCCTCATAGAATCAGATGATGAAGATGTTATACCCTCCAAGGCTGCTAAAGAGAAGAAGCCCCAAAAGAAAAAGAGCAAATCATTTGAGTCAATATCAGACGACGAGCAAGACACTACAAATGATGACACTACTAACGATGACACTACAAAGAGATCATCATCTAGACCTCCCTCACGCTCGCCATCACCGCCCACTACATCACACAGCAATGTAAACCCATATCTAGCATCAGCTATCGAATTAGACGATATTTCATTTACGCCACAATCTAGACCCACAACTCCTGCTGCTCCTTCTTCTTCAACACAAAACACACAATCATCAGTCAACGTCATGTAAAGTAACCTGTATTTGCTGGTTTACAGTAGACTAATAGACACTGAATTATGCTGATTAGTGATTTGTCAGATGAAGAAGAAAACGACGACGGCATTGGCATTGAAGATTTGGACCCTGATCTTGCTGCATTGGCTCATTCTGTTGTTTCTGGATCATCCACACAGCCCGAAAAGATTGTCATCAAGATTCATTATACACACAACTATGACCTCAGTAAATACTCTGACAAGATGGCAAAGATGATTCACTTCTTTGAAAAGCCAATCAAGTTCAAAGTGATGGATGTAGGTTACATGCGTACAGTGACAACATCTGACTTGATGGTTACTAATTACCGAGAGATAGAACACTCAATTCCACATTCTTCTGACAAACTTTTGTGCGACCAAGAAATACTTGAATATAAGTGATGTATATTTGACCTACAATGATGATAAAGTATACATGAGCAGCACTCCTGCAAGTGTGGGCATGAATTCAATTGGCACACACAAAATGGGTAATGTAGTCTATATACTGCAAACAAACAAAAATTCTCATTTAACTATATACAGAGATTTACCCCAAGGGATGTTATGACAAAATGATGGCAGATAAGGAAGAGCAGAGACAGAAGGAAAGAATGAGACATCTGAACGGAATTGAGAACGAGGATGACCTGTACAGTGAGGGGGATTCTATTGCAAATGCAGCCAGCTCTTTTGAGGCACCTGCTGCTTTTGATGCTACTGCTGAACCTGAAGAAAATCGAGTTCGACTAAAATTGAGAACTGCTGATGGCAAGGTGATGCTATTCCGTGTCAAAGCCGTAAGTTGTGTTACAAGATGGTATGATCGCTAGAAAGTGTGTATTGACAAATGGGGGACACACATAGACAACTACACTTCAAGAGCTTGTGGATGCCTTCCGAAAGAGAGCAGAGATCAGTGGAAATGTGCAGCTGTCAATTGAGGGAGAGACAATGGATCTCAGCCAAACGATTGAGGAGACTGACTTGGAGGATGAGGACATGGTAGAAGTTGTCACTAAATAAATCTTGTTTATATATAATCAGCACGCACATACACACATCTAATCAATAAAAACCATAGCAAACAGAAAATCCTTTTCTGGAAAACCACGGAAGAAATGTTGTTATTGTTTGTTAAAAGCCAACATTTCTTGGTTCACAATTCAGTATAAATACAAGCGTCCAAAAACTAGTTTCCGTCCTGCTGGATCCCACATATACACACTTTGCATCATGGTCAATCTCACTACATTCATGGTGATGGCAACCGCCATGCTGCTGGGTGTCACTGCTCTCGATAAGCCAACTGCTGACAAGATCAAGGAAGAATTAGTCAAGGCAAAAATCATCCCTGAGGCGCTTGAGGAATTTGAACCACTGACAAAGCTAAAAATCACATATGATGAGCACAATGATTTAGAAAACGGCGAGCATTTGAAGCCAGAGGAAACGCTGGTAGCGCCTTCCATCTGGTTTGATCCGCCCAAGAAGAACACTGCATATACCCTCGCTATGGCAAGTATAATAAAAAGCAAACATCTGTCACATGTCAAAAATTAATCCACATTCAAACGTCTAGGTTAACTTGGATTCTAATGGTCCCTTGGTACGCCATTGGATCGCCACAAATGTCAAAGGGGGTGATGAAAAGGGCACTGCTTTTTTGAGCCAGCTACCTGGGCGACAATATACATCCTACAAAGGCCCTACTCCTCCTTCTGGATCCAAGGACCATCGTATTGCCTTCATCTTGTACGAGCAGCAGACTGCTAATCAAACTTTTGTTCCTGAAATTGATGGTAGCACCACACGGGGCCGTGCGTTTTTCAATCTCACTCAGTTTGCTCAAGAAAACAACCTCAAGCCAATCTCGGGTGCGTATTTCTACACTGAATATCAAGAAGGCTTTTCTCAGCAATACCCTCCTGTTGATGATGATATCTCTGAGGAAATTCATAAGGATGGTATTGTCGATGATATCTTGGACGATGTTGGCAACATTCTTGATCTGGACGGCATCCTTGGCATTTCTATTGGTAACAAGGATAAGGACGATGATAACAAGAAACCTGTTGAAGCCAAACCTCCGCTATCTGTAGATACTGACAACAAAGCAAAGCCCACCACCAAACCCAAGAAGAATGGCTTGCTCCATGGCATTCTGGATGGTGTTCAAGACCTTTTGGATGACATCTTGGGAAATGATGATGACAATGACAACGACGACGACGACGACGACAACAGTAAAGGACCAACCAAGAAGCCAACCAATGGAAAGAAGAATGATGACGATGATGATGATGATACTGGCATTAATATTGATATAAATTTATTGCGTGATGTCTCTGCCTCTGCCTCTGCTTCCGATGCAAAAACTAGCTCAGATATAAAACAAGCAGGTCTCATTAGTGGTCTCCTTGATAACTTGGGCCATATCCTCGACATTGATCTCGACATTGGAGATCATGACAATGACGACAGATTTCCTACAAGAAGACCAAACAATGGTGGCAATGATGACGACGGCAATGGTATCAATATTGACTTGAACTTGTTGCAACTTGTATCAGCATCAGCATCAGCATCTGTCGCAAAGCCCAGTGCTGATCTTAAGCAAGCTGGTTTTTTGGATGGTTTACTGGATGACCTTGGCAACATTCTTGATATCAATGTGAATATTGGTGACGGCGGCGATAACTATAATGATAGACCTCCCACAAGAAGACCTAATAATGGAAATGATGACAATCGCAATGATAATGACTTGGTGCTCAAGAAAGATGCTTCTGCCTCAGTGTCTGCGTCTGCTGCTAAGCCTAGTGTTGATTTCAAACAAGCTGGCTTTCTTGGTGATTTGCTTGACGGTCTAGGTGATATTCTCAATATTGGCATCAGCATTGGTAATGGTGATGATGATGACAATCACGACGACGATGATGGTATCAACATTGGTATTTTCGATAACAGTGGTGCCAACATCAATAAAGATACAATTGCTATCAAGGTTGAATCTAACAGGGCTTACCCACCACTCCTTGCTGGGCATATCTCTCCTTCGGCATCTGCTGTCTCTGCTGCTGCTGCTGCTGCTGCTAAACCAAGTGCTTCTATTGTAGCCGCTGAGCTTCGACAAGCTAGAACTCTTGGTGATCTGATTGACAGCATTGAATACTTGCTTGGTAGCCATCGTGAATGGGATAATGAAGAAGAACATATTGTTACTGGTGATCTTGTAGTCGAAGACAACGCTTCATCTACTCAAGTCATCATGGATTCTCCATCATCATCTGCTGCTGCCCCTACTGTTGAATATTTGGAAGCGCATAAATCAGCTTCTGCCTAACTTTAGATAATGTACCGATCTTAATTTAATAATTAAAACCTTTATTTATTCCTTTAATGCAATGCATATTTGAGCAAATACATGTCTACAATGGCAGCAAAACATGTATGCACATACCGAGAATGTATGTCTCTTTATGTTTGTCTGCTTTAGAAAATGGTAAAATGCTACCTTTGCGGTACTGATAGTCGATCAAATGTATGTTTCTCAGTGTGTCGTAGATTAGATATTATGTAAATTGTAATTGAAAGGGGGTGCACACGATGGGAAGGGGTATAGGTTACATGTGTTATTCATAAAAATTGATTTCAATCTACAAGACGAATCGTTAGTGTTAATTCATGGCTAGATTGAATTCTGCTTACAAAAAGAAACGCTGATTTTACAGGATTTGATATGGATAATGATTGTGGATAATAAATAGTGGAGTTCTCTGATTCAATAAATGCTAATAATCGTTTCACAACCTGTAGTAAGGAATCTAGTTAATAAACCAAAAAATACTCCTATAGAGCTGTGTATGCCTTACTCTTTGATAGTGTGTCGAAAAAAGAATTGGCCATAGATATATGGTGAGTGTTTCGATAATGTTCTCAAGCACAATCCTCCACGACAGTCTATCAGCGTAATCCATGATGCTGTTGATCTCGTTTATCGTTTGAAGAAATTGTTCCGTTGTAATCTATGGCTTCTTGTTAAATATAGAAAAACAACACCTGTTTTTTTTTGTTACACTTTACTTTTCCCTCTAATTCAACTGGGTATTGTGTGCTAAAACGAGTGATGCCATCTCCCAGAGAATAATCTCTCTCAACTCGAATTGATTTCACTGGAACTCGGTCTTGTATGGAAATTATTTCATGTGCTTTGAGCATGGCATTCTTATTACTGCTATGTTGATGTGCGTCTTTTTGATTTTTCACAGTGAGAGAACCTAATAAATGATGGTTGTTTAGTTTATAAAGAGAAAGAAAGATGAAAAAAATAGGAGAAAGTGTGTATAAATAAAAAGCCTTAATTTTTTTCGAAAAAAAAAAGCTCGGCTTAACATTTCCAACATTGCGTCATAAATATAAGCTTTACAAGTACCTGCTATGATTGTGCTTGATACGCGAGTGGAAGCAACTTCTAATACTTCATCAAGGCTTGAGGAACTGTTGTTGTTGATCAATGCTGTGGTATCAATGTGTTTGTAAGATTGCTGTTCGGATATAATCGACGGCGAATCCCGACTTTTCTGATGAGCAGCTTTGGGTATTGTTGGCTCGCTGGATGTAAACATGGTTTGTAAAACAAAACAGAAAAGAGATATAAAGGGAGAACAAAGAGAGATACAAAGAAAGAGAGAGAAACAAGATCCTGAACAGCAATGTTGCAGCTTTTAGGGGCCGCTTCCTTTTTCAATCACTGTTCTACAATCAGTGCAACGCCAATGGGCGGTTTTTTAATGATGGAAAGACGGTCATTAAATATCTCGAAAAGCGGGGTTAAATATCAAAGGGCGAGGTATATTTTCCTAAAAAGACAATTCAGCTTTCTATATATGGCAATTTCTATTGGTAGACGTCGCCCTGGTGACAAATCAGATGTCGCATTTCCTAAACCTTGGGATATACACTATTTCAGTAAATTATTGGTGCACCAACAAAATCATTTCAGTTCTTTTCTAGCGATCAGTAGGCTACAATGCATTGTAAATGTTTTGATTTTAGATGGAATGGGCTGTCATCTACCCCCGAACTATGGTTAAAAAGCTGACCTTCGCTTTGCTGCGGTGACTTTTTCGACCTTCGTTCTAATGAGGGTGCACAGCTCGCGCCTGCAGCGGGCACTCCCACGCAACACAATGCTGAATCAAACAAAATAAAAATTACTTCTATCTATTTCATGATGCTTTGTTTGATAATAGTAGAAGATTCTATAACGTTAATTAGAGTGAGAGTTATCAAACCCTACTTTAAAATTATTGGACTCTTGTTTCTTTTTCGATAATGCCAATGTTGATTAGCAAGACCAGTTAATAGATGTCGAAAATTTATCCATCCAAGCTTGCCGGTAGGAAACATCAATACTCAATGAAGAAGGTCATAGTGCTGATGCAACTCGTTGATACAATGAAGGTCAGCGTCTTCTGCTTCATTACCTCTTAAATGTTGCTTTCGTCTTCACCACCAACAATCGATACGCCGATTCATCAGCGGTTAGAGCGTTGTAACGACGAAGGTCCGTATCACTTTCTACACGAAAAATAATTTGAATGTTTTCAGTACTGTTCGGCTACTCAGAGCTGAGCTTCTCCATAGTCTTGAATACAGACAAAAAGGCTGATATCATGCATCATGTTTTGCAACAATTGCATGGTATGAGGACGCACGTCAGAATTCCCAGTTACATTCAATCTATTTTGCAACTCGTTTGCGGAATCAATGATATAGATCTGTGCAAATTTCGGCGGCTGAATGGCATTGTTGGGGTTGGGAATCAGCTCAGGACTCATAAGATGATGAACACTTCCATGGATACGAAAAGCGTAGGCACCATGTTTCTCATTAACATATCGTCTCTCCAGGTCAACATTCATAAAAGCGAAACTCAGAACAGAGTTGTGTGATCTGATACTCTGTTTAAACTCTTTGGTAATTGCGTTGTTCCTTGCCAGTAGATCTACGATGATAGATGGAGGCGGTCTTGATGGGGCTAACAATGCCTCTTTTATGTAATAGTACTTTTTAGTTCGCAGTATCCTGTTTAATAGCTTTTTTTTTGAAGGTTTTCATTACTTGCTCCACATAGATTGTCGTATAATGGCAATGAAAAAGCGGCGGGCACAATTATCTGTGATACTATATATTTAAAACAATGCTTAATAACTTTCAAAAGCATAAATTGTACTCATCATGAAGCTGTTGTTTGCTGCCAAAATTGTTTAAATTCCGATGCGCATTTTTTGTTTCCATTCGTTAATTCTGATCACAAATCGACCTGTTTGATTTATTTTGCAGGATCTGACTATATGAAGTGTGATGAGAACACA
>DF836432.1:74021-90567 GCA_000950595.1 Mucor ambiguus
TTATCTTAAGCTTCTTTGGAGTACTTTTCAAAGCTCATCCAATGGTGCAAAGAAAAACAGGTGCTTTGAATAAGCCCGTCGAGCAATTCTGAAAAACATTAAATATGGTTTTTGGCCAAAATGCCAAAAATTTACATATAAAGGTCTCACAGACAAAGTTTCAGGGGCTGCTTTGGATCAAGAGAAACCTTTTGATTCAATATATACCTTAGTAGAAGTCTTGGTTTTTGCGTTCAAAAACATGATCGTTTGGTTTTCGATGAAAAGTATGAGGGGTACCTCATGATTTTTGATGAATTTTTGATGATATTTTTTTTGTCTCCAAAAAGTTGAGCGAAGGTGTCAGTAAGTAAGTGCAGATCAAAAGCAATTGTTTGGTGCTATTTTGAAGGTCTAAAGCAGCTTCTAATACGAGAAAATGCGGCTCAGCTGCATCTAATACCCTGTGTGTTTTGCATGTTTGTGAGCAGTAGAAGGCATTGCTAGTCAACTTGAATCTAATGATCTCATTTAAACTAGCAACATCTGATAGAGAGAGGTGCTACTGTTGACATCACAACAGGTGAGCAGAAAGTTGAATAAAGCCCACTTACCCCAAGAAGCCCTGATACTCTTGCTTTTAATCTTTGTTTATATGCAATGAGAACTGAATTACTGAGAATATATAGAAAGCGAAGAGCGGTCGACATGTATAGAAGCAAAATCGTGTGATTAGTAGTTGGTGGATGTACTCGGGGATGGTGATTTTGCAAGATGTAACTTGCGATTGTGCAAATAGTAATCCACTTCAACTCTATTCGCCATTATTCGCACCAATCTCCTTGTGCAAAGAACCATATTACTCCCTAATACTGCTTAGATAGCTTGCTATTTAATGATAGCATATGTACCTTTGCTTTTCTTTGAGGTTCGCTTTACAAAGATAATGATCGTTTGCATACAACACCTTTCAAACAAGCAGTAGCTCCTGACAGAAATCTCTTTGTGAGGATGAAGCCGCAATGCATGCTTGACAGACCGTAGACACTAGTCAACGGGTTCTCTAATGCAAGGCATATGGATCCATTGTTGGTAAGCCGTGTGTCTAAATCCACCTGCGTTAGTGGCTTTTATTTCGTTTTGTATGCACTACCACTGAAATTAGCAATTTAAACATTATTGAAGTTTCACAAGAAATCAATAAAATTTATATTCCCCTTTTTTTCATTTTGGGCTCATTCTTTTTCTTTTCTTCCCTTTTTATTATCTTTCGACAAAAATGACCACATTATACGATCCCCCTGCTACTGCTAATCATAATCACCACAGCAATACCAGCTATTATACATCAGAATCAGAGCAAGAAGAAGGCTACGAGATTGCAGAATTTGACCTGGATGTTGTGGATGACGCCCTTCTGAATCCAACAAGCTCAGAGTACATGGACCATTTTGGATTCAAGATCCAAGTGAGAACAGATGACGAATCTTCCAGTGATGACGAATCTGATTTCGATGCGTCGGATAACGAGCAGCCACCACAGTCTCTGACAAAGCCTCACCCTTCCTCATCTACAACAACAGCTACTGCAACAAGCGATGATGACTCGATTGACACCACTCTCACCACACCACATCCACACACACACAGTTCTCATGACAATCAAAAGTGGCTGTCTGATGACACTACAAGCCTAGATAAGTCTGAATACCAGATCTCATCCATGCCAACAGATGCCGCCAGCAGCAACACTGATCGCAACATGGCAAATGGTAATAAGTCACCTTTGGGCAATAGAGTACCTATTTTGAAATCTCCACCTACACCCAAAGCGGATTCCTTGCGAAACAAGAGCATACAGGACGATGCAACTCAATCCGACACCAGTCGATCTTCCAAAGATACCCAACGTAGTAGCACGAGTCGCCATAGCATTCTCTCCACGTTTAATAACCCGTTCAAAGCAAGACCATCTTCAATTACATCCATTCAGTCTCCGGTGACACTATCTCGACCTTCACAATCATTCCAGCAAAGACAAAGCAAACGATACTCTGAAGCAGTGCCCTTAGGCATGATGGGGACGCCCAGATCGCCTGCCAGCAATCATCGACACTTTGACAAACTGGTGTCCAAGTTTAGACGCTTTTCCCATAACGATCACAAGTACGATTCAGAAAAGCACATTCTTCTCAAACAAGAAGCGTTGGCGGAACTGAACCACTATAGAGAAAAGGGTGGTATCGAGAATAATAGCATTGATTGGGGTAACTATTACATGGCACTGTATTGATTCATTGTTACCTGACTAGGCATGCCAAATGTTAGATTTCTGGGAGCTAGTGATTGATAATTTTGGTGCTCTTATCGATACACAAATGGATGATATGAGACAACATCTGTCAAAAGGTGGCATTCCATCTCCTATCCGAGGCTTACTATGGCAAATTATTTCTAAATCTCGGGACAGTTTTGACATGGAAATTGAGTACAAAGAGATACTAAGGAAATCAGTCAGTCCATTTGAAAAGCAAATTCAAAGAGACTTGACCAGAACATTCCCCAACCATCCTTATTTTATGCAAGAATCAGGTAGACAAGCACTCTTCAATGTGGCGAAAGCATACAGCATATTTGATCAAGAAGTGGGGTACTGCCAAGGCCTGGCATTTATCATTGGGTGTCTCCTGCTGCATGTGAGTATAAGGGAACAATTTGTATAGCAACAAACATTGATGGTCAACATTAGATGTCTGAAGAATCCGCCTTTTGCGTGCTCATCAAACTCATGGGAAAATACGGTCTCAGAGGACATTTCACACCTCGCATGGAAGTCTTGCATCAACACATGTATCAGTTTGACAATGTATTCCAGCAAAAACTGCCCGTGATCCATCGCCACATGGAGAATGAAGGTGTCACGCCATCCATGTATGCGTCTCAGTGGTTCATCACGCTGTTTGCCTACCGCTGTCCTATCGAACTAACATTCAGAGTCATTGATCTTCTGCTGGTAGAAGGAACACATATTTTGGTACAGATTGCGCTGGCCATCATTATACGCAACCAAGAAAAGATCCTAAAGCTTAAGTTTGAATCCTTGGTGGAGTTTCTATGCAATGGCGTGTTTGCCGTGTTTGGCGACGATGGCAATGCATTGGTAGAGGACACATATCGCGTGGATCTACCAGCAAGATTCATGGCACGGCTTGCTCAGCAATACACTGGCGAAGAAGCGAGAGAATCAAAGTCGATATCACAAGAGGACAATCTGAGACGCATCAACGGTCAGCTGTCAGAACACATTCGATCGGTTGAGGGTTCACTGCAAGCACTTCGTGTCGAAAACCAAGACATTACCAAGCAAATCATTGACAGCAAGATGACAGTGGCCCGTACTGAAGATGAGAAGCAGCAGATTCGTCATGAACTGGCTCAAGTCAAGGCAGAGTTTGAGCAATACAAAAAAGAGATGAGCGTGTCGTATGAGAAGCAAATGAACGAGCTCGCATCCGAGAACAGGAAGCTGGCAGAACGAAATCTCTCTCTGGCCAACCAACTGACAGACACAGAGTCGATGCTCATCAACATGAAAATGTCATTTGCAGAAAGAGAAAGTGAGTTTGAAGCCTTGAAACGACAGCTGAAAGACGCCAAAAAGCTATAGCAGGAGTCACTGATGAATTGTTGGATTCGCGATAACCGCGTTTTTCGTGATTCCAAACCTATTTAAAATAAATTTTCTCTCTTCCTCTCTCTTTTT
This sequence comes from Mucor ambiguus, assembly GCA_000950595.1. NCBI lineage: Eukaryota > Fungi > Mucoromycota > Mucoromycetes > Mucorales > Mucoraceae > Mucor > Mucor ambiguus. The sequence continues at coordinate 77,764 of DF836432.1, forward strand.
TACAGTTTGCATCTTACATTTATCAACTATGCTCAAACATAAAGGCAAGGGAATCAATCGATTTGCAGCTGCTGCTAATGCTGCAAAAACTGGAAGATCTGTCTATGCCGACAATGGCGTCAATTACAACCTGCAAGCTGAATACCCCTACCGAGTCAACTTTTACCTACGACCACCGCCCTCAGAAATCACCATTGAAGAGTTTGAGACGTTTGCTCTGGATCGTCTTCAAGGTAAAGATTACGCTGGTATCTGGGAAACCAAACATCTACTCACCCCTTCTTTGACAGTGCTGAGAGCCATTGAAACTGCCACTGTGCGCAACAGAGACATCAAAACTGAAATTGCAAAAACAATCGAGGAGTACTTGCCTCTCAAATCCAACATGTCGAAATCCGACACACTGTACGAAGAGAGACGCAAAGATCACATTAGTCATTTTGTCTTGCGAATGGCTTACTGCAGAAGGTTTGTCATGTAGCATTGCTAAATGGACAGATGGCTCAATCTGTTGTTTTGTAGCGATGATCTGCGTGATTGGTTCGTAAAGCAGGAAACGGCACTGTTCAAATATAGATTCGAGCAAGAATCACTAGAGGAAAAGAAGAACTTTCTAAAGCACTTGAATCTGAACTGGAAGATTGTAAGTATATATACTCGATGTTGTGCAAAAGAGGAGAGCAGGTGCTGAGACATGCACATAGCTTTCAAACGAAGAAAAGGAAGAGATCAGGGAGGAATTAGAGATTTGCTCAAGACCTCGACAAACAACAAATGCGCAAGCCGTGCAAGACTATGTGAATTCAGAGACCTTTTTCGAGGTAGGTACTCTAGCTACAGCGTCTCACTGCCAAATGATTCACACCCCTGGCAGGTTGATTTCTTCAAGGTGCCTCTGATGGTAGCAAGTCGATCGGTGTATGTGAGAAGAGGAAAGGCCTACGTCCCCATGAGCGATCAGATCAATCTTGTCATGGTCGAATTCAAAAATCACTTGATCAGGGCATTAGAAGCAACTAGTAAACTGCTACCAAGAATGGAGGAGGATGACAGATTAAAGCCAATCTTGCTCAATGTCGAAAAGCAATACATTGGAAGAAACTATGATGACATTGGTAATGCAACAGGGTCTATTACAGCCAAGGAAGTTGATTCAGTAAGGCCCTTGTTCAGAATAGCAAAGAATGCGTCGTTACTGATGCTCGTTTGTATCTAGTTTATTCATCATCATGCACCCTTGTGTATGCGTAATCTGCACGATTCCTTGCGGGCTGACAAGCATATCAAGTATGGAGGCAGACTCCAGTACGGCCTATTCTTGAAGGGCATTGGATTGAGTGTGGAAGAGGCAATGGTCTTTTGGAGGCAAGCCTTTGCCAACATCACAGACGACAAATTCCAGAAAGAATATGCTTACAATATTCGATACAACTACGGTCTTGAAGGCAAGCGAGCCAACTTTAAGCCATTCAGGTAAATTACGCATGATTTGGGCAATTAAAGGGGAGTTTGGGCTGATACACTTTATACAATAGCTGTTCAAAGATCATCACAAGCAACCCTCCTTCAACTGGCGAAAACCATGGTTGTCCGTTCCGCCACTTTTCATCCGGCAATCTGGAAGCTCGATTACGTAGAGACAACATCAATGGAGCTCATGTGGACGAAATCTTGGATCTTGTTCGCAACAAGCATTATCAGCTGGCATGCACAAAACATTTTGAAGTGACTCATCCTCAAAACAAGGAAAAGATTGACAATATTGAACATCCCAATACATATTACGAATTGAGCAAACGTCTAGCAGAGAAAGAAAAGGCGTCTGAGGGAGAGGCATTAGCGGACGAATCAATGGAAATTGATGATTAGGATGACCCCGCTTGTAATTATATCTACTGAAATAAAGACTATAACCATACACACATTGACTTGCACTTGTCAAGAGCATAGCACAAGTGGGTCTTTATTAGTGTCTAATAGCTACCACTATCACGTATTTATCTCCAACGACTCCAACGCACATTTGCATCCACATCCAGTCATGCAATACACTTGCTGGTTTGTCACAAACCAATCCTCCATGTGGTTGCTATGACCACCGTGTCCACAATGAATACAAAAGTTGACCAAGCCCTTGACCAAGATGTGACAAAAGCAACATCGAATCAGCTTCCGCACCTTGCGGCATTGTATACAATACTTGTCATTGCTGGACAATTCAGTGCCACACGCATAACAAGAGACTCTGATATGTGTTGAAGCCACTTCTTTGTCTGCAGGGAAGGGCTGATGATTGAGGAAACGAAGCACTTCTGCTCTCTGATCCAGCAGGTTCCATCTGTACAGCATGTCGGCGTAATTGAGACGCAACACGTCTCTCTGTGCCATGCCTTTGGTGTCCATCAGGGGTATATGGTTGAACCCAAAGAAGCGCTCACTGTCAAAGTACTCCATGTTGGTGAACTCGATTTTCATCTCGCTAGGATCCTGCAGCACCTTGCCTTCCTTATTGAACAGTGGCGTCGTGGGTGTCTGTATGATGGGCGATGAGAGTGCGGACGAGTGTGAGCCCAAGCTGCCAACGATATGACGGATGCCTGGCGCGGTGTTGCTTGGTATCTTTAATTTGGGGTGGCTCATGGTCCATGATCTATTCAGTCGCGAACTGCGCTTGTTGGGTGATTGCAATTCGTTTGGGGTATCTGTGTATCGGTCTGTAGGAGAGAGTCGTCTGTTGTCACTACTATCCCACAGATACGAAAGCATGTTGTTGGATTTAGCACCGTAGGAAGCACTGATGGGTGTCACTGTGATTTTCTCCGAGGCATCTGTGTTGGGGCCCGAATTGGCCCGCAGAGTATGTTGGTTGTGGTGGTGCAAATTGCGATGATTCATCTTGAGGGAAAAGTAATCCAACTCTGTCTCTGGAGACTTGTCTACAGCGATAGGCTATCACCATGTGCATTGTCAGTGGTCCGACATATATGTATATTCAGTAGATAATTACCTTTTGGCCAAACAATGCGGAGGGCACTTTATTCGGTCGCACTTGAAACGTGCACGAAAGCATGGCAGCTGTTTGGATATCGCCGGTTCCTATGAAATGCTGCAGTCTAGAGATAAAGCCCATGTTAGTTGACAATAAATAGAACGCGCTGTTGTAGTATGTACTCACAAAGCATCTACCAACTTCTGGCCCAAGGGATGCATGCCCCATTTCACTCGCTGCAAAGGTTTGACAGTAATTGATTCCGCCTGCTTTTTGTGGGTTTCCAGGACGTTGCAACCGCTATAGAGCATGCTCTTCACCTCTGCCAGCTGCTGGTCACGCTGCCAATTCTCATCCAGCACTGCATTGGCGTCGAGGCTATCCAACAAGACTTGACGTCCGTCTGTAATAATACGATCTGCCTCTGGCAGTGTGGCAGGCACACATCCACGCAGGATCTCGACAGCCAGATACCATACCTTGTACAAATCAAGTCTTCCATGCTGTCGACATACTTTCGCATTGTGTATGCAAGCTGCCACAGGGTCTTTAGTCGAGAGGCTGTTCAGTGCGAATTAGCAAGGGCTGCTTGAGATGGCAAGTATCCACACTTACATGTATTCTTTGGCGAGCCATGGACTGTAGGGCATTTTATCCGAGAAATCAGCTATTACCACATTGTGTGTAATGCGATCTGCCTTGGTGCCGTGGTATAAGAGGTTATCGCCACTGCCCATGGTGCTATTCAGCGCAATGTTCTATATAAAACGTAATAATCAGCACGCCATCCCTGGACAACAAGAGCCTGCTCCAGCTTACATCTGCCTTGTAATACAGGGTACCCATGGTGCCCATGGTATTCAGCCCATCATCAATATCGTCTTGCTCATCGTCATAGGCGTATTCACCAAAAGCACCACCTGTGCCACCTACCAACACAGTCGCATTTTTACCCTGCCGCGACATGGCTGCAATCTCCTTGTACTCCTCAAACTGCTCATAGGTCTTTGGATGTCTGTAGAAATCGCTGTACGTGTTCTCAAAGTACTCTCCGTTACTGCGATCATTCTGCGGTTGGCTTTCCTGCTGAGCCTTCTCTGCCTTGCTGTCCGTGTTCTTTGATCTGTTATTATCTCGTACACGCAAGGTGGAAAAAAAGCAGACAAGCTGTCCATTGCCAGAGAACACGCCGCCACAGAGTCGCGGGAAGGGCACCTTGGCATCTGTGCTCTGTTTGGCAGACATGTCGACCATAATGCCTCTTTCGCTTGTCATGCTCTCTCGCTTGCCAAAACGGTAGCCATCACCCATGTTGCCCCAGCCTTGTCCCAGCTCATCGTCAGAGTCGCCTGTATCCACAGCAGTGGCACCCTTCCAATGGCCTGGGCTTCCAGTAGCAGCAGCGCTGTTCTGGTTCATCAAACCTGTTGCAGAATCCAGCGACGAATTTGCATTCTCTAACCCGTACTCTGTCTCTTCCTGCATGTTTTCACCTAGCAAATACCGGATACAAGGCTCCAAACACCACTTTTTCTGACAAGTATACGTGGAAGCCAATCCATTCAAGTCCTGCGTCATATGAGCACGGTAATAGATGGAGATCATGCTGTTCTTTTGAATATCAAACTCGGGCGGGCTGTTGTCTGGATACTGCGGGCTGAATCGAATCGTAATTCGCAGCAAGGCATCACCCGTGTCAGACCAAGGCCCATGAAGCGATATAGTGCACGTTCGCGATGCCGCATTGATCTTTTCGGTTTTGACACCCACAGGCAGGTATTTGTTCAGCACAGTCGACATTTCCTCAGCGACGGACTGGTACGTGTTTTCTGCTGTAGCATCGCGCCGTACCTCTCCACCAGCAGGACCTACCGTCTTGACGTTTTGCATCCACAGTAATGGGTTGATGGCAGAGTATTTTTGCTCTCGGTACGCGTTTGTCTGCTCGTAGCCAGCGCCTACACCGTGATTGACAATGTTGGATCGATAGGGTGTCATGGTAGAGGCGTTGCTGTTGGGTGTCAGGCGAACAGGCGTAGCGGAGGAGAAGGATGAGCGCATGTCTGTAGTGGACTTTTCGATGGGCTCTTGCTGAAACGAGTGTGAGTTGACCGCGTTGTTCTTCTCTGCAGCCATGAAGGGAGCAGACAGCTTTGTTTTGGTGGTACTTGGTTCGTGTCCTACTGATTTCATAATCTCTTCTGATACAGGCCAGAGTCTCAAGTTTTGGTCCTTGGACCATGTGACCAACTGGAACTCTCGGTCGTCTGTAAATAGGGCATCAGTCCAGGTTGCACTTGACGCTATCATAAAAGACCACGCTTACCTCCATTGGCGCCATTGATGTCCCCCTTCCATCGCCAGACAAATTCCTTGACAGTGTCTTGGTGCCCATCAAAGGCATGCACGGGTGTCTCTGCGCAAGCTCTGCTGTACATGGTCAATTTAGAGTCTGTTCTTTGCGGCATGATCAGTACACCATTTCCAAAAGGCGTGTTTCTGGCACGCCAGATGGGTGTATCTGTCACAATCACTTCCTCTTCCTCCTCTGGCGTATGAATGTTCCAAAACTACCTTGCTAGTCAGCCTCTATAGTCATGCGTTCTGAACAGTGCTATATACCTTGACCATCTTGTCCAGACTACAGGTGACAATGTCATGATCATTTTGCCGACTCCAGTCAATGCCGTAAATCTTTTTCGAGTGTGCTGTAATACTTGTTACCGGAACAGCACCTTTCTATAGAGTGATGACCATGTCAGTTTTGCCCTGTAGTGTACATCTGGCCCTACTTTACTCTCAAATCCCAAATCTTGACATCCTTGTCATGGGCTGATGCGATCAGATATTCGCTTTTTCTGTTGAATTTGACCTGTGTGGCAGCAGCTAGTCATACAGTACTTAATCACTCGCACACGCACATGCACATAAACGCACACACTTACCATTCCATGGCGTAAATGAGCAGCTTGGCCTCATTTTCCTGTCATCGTCTTGGTCTTTGGATCTAATCTGCGGCTCTCTTAGATCCCATAAATGAACGTAGGTATCCACGGAACAGGTTGCGAGTATGTCTGGTTGGTGTGGAGACCAGTTGATATCCGAGATGGCTCTTGCATGTGCATGAAACACATGCTCAATGGCTCTTGATCCTGAGTGATTCAGGTTCCAGACGAGCAGCTTTTGGTTCGACTATGGGCGTCAAAAGGAATTAAAGCCTTGTTTTCTCGGTGTGCGTATCTCTGATACTTACAGTAGATGCCACCCACGATTCTCGAGCAATATGTGGGCTCCATTGGACATCAGCAACCTCCCACTTTGACATGTGAGGCAGAATTCTCGGTATCAACCAAGGATCCTCTAGATCAATGACCACAAGACCTTGTCGACTGTGCGTGTATGTTATTGCGAGTATCTGGTTCCAAGCTGTATATGTAGCTTACCCTGCCAAAACAACGTCTCTGCACGCAGGGCTGATACTCATGCTGCCAACGGAATGATGAAACTTGATCTCGAGCGCACGGTAAAACGTATCTTCTTGCGGATTGTCGTCCTTCTTGATCGTATTTCGCGCAAGCTGCCTTTCAGCCATGGTGATGGAGATGGATTTATTCAACTGATGTGCCATCTGCGAGTTCCTCTTTCGATGTTGCTGTGCTTTATCCAAACTGTTGTTTAGCAGATTGGAGTCGGATTTGCGTCGCTTGAGCAACGGATCATCTGAAAATGCATTGTTTGCTTGAGACATGATAGAGAACACTCATTGCACACTGTGCTCGCTGCATTCTTAATTCGCTCCATGTGACCACTCTCAATAGCTGAACCCACCCACACACACACGCGCGCAGCCTTTCTGGGTTCTTGGTTCACTGGGCGACCAAGAATGTTTTTCTTTTTTCTTCTGCTTTGCAAACAATGAAACCTTTCACTGCTGAAGAGCGAGCACTCTTGAGCGATACACTAAAGAAACCCTTGGGCCCAGAATACATTTCATATAGATCAGGGCCCGCTGGACGACAGTCGTATCTCAATGGTGGCCTTGCTATTCAATTAGCCAACGACATATTCGGTTTTGATGGCTGGTCATCAGAGATCAAGAATACCACCGTTGATTATGTAAGTTTTCTGGATGCTAGTTTGTGGTGCCACTGTGCCAACAGGTGTCATAGGTTGATGTAGATGAAAACAACAGAGCCAATGTGGGTGTCTCGGTAACAATGCGTATCACTCTCAGGGATGGAACATACCGTGAGGTAGGATTATTTAGCCAATTCGCAGTAATGCTCAAGAAACTCAAAGGCAGAAGGAGGGCTAACAATGGCAATTACAGGACATTGGATATGCTTCTAGTCAGAATGCTCCAAACAAGGGGATTGCTATCGACAAGGCTAGAAAGGCTGCTACTACAGATGCCATCAAGCGAACTTTGAAAAACTTTGGTAATGCCCTTGGCAACTGTTTATATGACAAAAGCTACTTGCAAGGTGTGGCTCAGATGGCAAATCCTCAGGTAGACAGTGCATTGTAAAAGGCACAGAGAGTGTGGTATTGAATCATTGGATGCTAGATCAAATTTTCGCCTGCAAACTTGTACAGACATGAGCAGTTTAAACCCAAGGATGTTAAACCTCAATTAGCATTACAGCAAGCACAGCAACAGCGAGTGCCTGCGCCTACCATCAGTCCTTTGAATCTACAGCTGAAACAAGCACGACCGTCGCCACCAACATCACAGTCATTACAAGCAAGACCCGAATTACAGTTGCAGTCGAAATCACAAGTGCAGCCCACGCCAACCCCCCCACCAGCAGCACAACCACAATCCACTGCTCGAAAGAGACATCAAGAACAGATTGACATGCAGCAGAAGCGTGCTAAACAAGATTTTCATCATGAGCATCCCATCAAGCAAGAAGTTGTGGTCGCAAGCACATCTGAACCTTTACCTATTCTGTTACCTGAAGACAGCTTCGGTTATGAAGGGGATGAAGAGTTGTATGCTCTTTTTCATAACGAACCCAATGAAGACGATTTCACCGTGAAAGAGGATAACTTTGTCAAGATTGATGAGTAAGTAAGATACATTACAAAAAAAGAATCTGATAAGACGAGACATCTTTAATCTTTTTGTTCAGCGCTGAGCTGGCTCAATTGGACGCGGTATCTCAAGCTTCCCGCCGCTCGTCTGCTGCTTCCATTGGTAAGTTAACTTTCTCCAATTAAGGAACATTGGGTGCTAATCTTTTGTGATATAAATACAGCTGCTGCCGAGGCAAGTGCTGGGGTACAACGCTAAACCTTGTTTTGATGATCTGATAAGTTTCGGTAAGCGAAATCCATGGCCCAATCACTGATTATCAGATCTTTTAAATCATTCATGTAGACATTCTACCTCATTGAAAAAAAGAGAAAAAAGTACAAGTACCATTTATACCAAGCTCCAATAAATAAACTGTTGCCATTCCTCATATAGATGGCGTAGTTTAAGGAGACATAATATGACTTGAATCAAGTTTTTTGTGTTATTGTACAAAAACGGAGTTATGGCAAATTTCGTCTCTCTTCTCCCTAATCGTTGTATTGAATCCGTTTAAGGCCCCCCCCCGTAAAAAATCTTTTTTGCCAATCTCTTTCCTCTTTCCTCTTTCCTCTTTCTCTTTACTCCCTTTTTCCTTCTAGTAAATGAGTAGACTAGTTCATACGACTCGTTTACCTGTGCAAGGCATGACTTGCCAATCATGTGTGCGTGCTATTACAAATGCTGTTTCAGAGATGGACGGTGTAGATGCTGTTCAGGTTGATTTGGAGGCCGCTGCTGCTACAATTACTCATGATGCCCTGTTATTGACATTCACTGACCTGAAGAACTGTATTGAAGACTGTGGATTTGATGTCGACATCACCACCATTACATTGCCTGTCCTTGGAATGACATGTCAGTCCTGCGTCAAGGCCATTACTACTGTTCTCTCTGATAAACAAGGCATCATCTCCGCACAAGTCGATTTACAGCAAGAAGAGGCTACGGTTACATATGACCCAAAATTGATTGGGACACCAGAAATTGTGGATTTAATAGAGGATTGTGGATTTGATGTGATTATGAGCAACACAGATGCTTCTCAGCACACACAGATCAAAACGCCACCATCCACAGCCTACAAAACTCAAGCTACAACTACCAAGGAAAAGCTACAACATGATCAAATGGCCACAACAACAACAACAACAACATCAGCGAATTCAGTGCAATTGGAGATTCGCGGAATGACTTGTGCATCTTGTGTAACTAGTATCGAAAAGGCCTTGAAATCTCACAAGGGCATTTCCTATGTGAGTGTGGCACTCTTGGCAGAAAGGGCTACTGTGGACTACGATCCACTCTACATTCTGCCTGATACTATAGCCGACATCATCAACGATGCTGGTTTCGAGGCTAACGTGATTCAACGCAAACAAGACGATTTACTACAATTACAAATCTACGGCATGACATGTGCTAGTTGTGTTGCGGGCATAGAAGGAGGTCTCAGAGCGCTTCCTGGTGTCATGGAGGTGTCTGTCAATCTAATGACTGAAACAGCCAAAGTCAAATTTAATTGTCATATCACAAACCCAAGAGCCATTGTGGAAGAAATTGAGTCGCTTGGATTCAACGCTATTCTCGCCAATGCGACCAAAGATGCTCAGTTGGAAAGCTTATCCAAGATACGAGAAATCAAGGAGTGGAAAATGGCATTTACCGAGTGCTTGTTCTTTGCTGTTCCCGTCTTTTTCATTGCCATGGTGCTGCCCATGTTTAGCTGGAGTCCCGTGATCACGGAGATCCCCTTCTTTGTGCCTGGTGTGTTTCTGGTGGATGCTACTCAGTTACTGCTGACAATCCCTGTGCAATTTGGTGTTGGCAAGCGGTTCTTGCGATCCGCCTATGTCTCTGTCCTTCATGGCGCCCCAACAATGGATGTGCTGGTCTCTATATCCACCTTGGCTGCCTTTGGTTTCTCTGTCTTGTCCATGCTGAATGCGTTTTTTACGCAGGCAAAGGTGGCGCCTACAGTCTTTTTCGACACGTCTACTATGCTCATCACCTTTATTGTCCTGAGTCGTTATCTCGAGAACAAGGCCAAGGGCGAATCCTCCTCTGCTCTCTCCAAACTGATGTCCTTGGCTCCATCCACTGCCTTGATGGTGACTGTAGACGAGCACCATGTGGTCTTGACAGAACGCAAGATCCCCTCCGAGTTGATCTCTGAAGGCGACTTGCTTAAGCTCGTGCCAGGAGACAAGGTGCCCGCTGATGGTGAGATCTTTTCTGGATCATCAACGATTGATGAGAGCATGGTGACAGGTGAAGTGGATGCTGTTCCCAAGAACGTAGGAGATACTGTCATTGGTGGTACTGTGAATGGATTGGGCACATTTATCATGAAGGCAACGCGTGTGGGTGCTGATACTGCGCTAAGCCAGATTGTCAAGCTAGTTGAGGACGCTCAGGTCAGCAAGGCGCCTATTCAAGGATTCGCAGATACGGTTGCAGGCTATTTTGTGCCTACCGTCGTCATGCTGGGTTTAGGCACTTTGATCGTTTGGAGTGTGCTTGTCAAGTCGCTGGGTGTGGATCATCTACCCGTGATTTTGCAAAAGGAGATTTTGAATAATGGCGATGGCGGTTGGTTCTTTGTCTGCTTGAAGCTTTGTATCAGTGTGATCATTGTCGCTTGTCCCTGTGCCTTAGGTCTTGCCACACCAACAGCTGTGATGGTAGGCACTGGTGTAGGTGCTGAGAATGGCGTCTTGTTCAAGGGAGGTGCTGTCTTGGAGAACGGTCAAGCTGTCAACAAGGTTGTGTTTGACAAGACAGGCACACTCACATGTGGCAAATTGGATCTTGTGGAATCAAAAAGCTGGAATGGCGCTGAGGAGCATCGTGTGCAGATGCTGATCTTGTCTGCTATTGCTGAATCTCACAGCGAACATTTGCTGGGACGTGCTGTGGTGGCCACTGGAAGAGAACTAACTGGTTTGGCTGTACTGGATTCTTTGGCTACTGTTGATAACTTTATCAGCGTCACTGGCTTTGGCATCTCGTGCGATATCACTTTGAACCATGCATTGCCTCTTGATGTGAACCCTGCTGTAGCATCCTGCCTGGCACCCTTGCTGAACACATCACACACACTAGTCATTGGCAACAAGAAATGGCTGGAAGAGCATAATGGCATTGGGCTCTCCGATGAACAAGAGGCGGCTTACCAAGCACAAGGCTCTTTGGGCAGAACATGTGTTCTGGTCGGTATCGATGGTCTTCCTGCTGGCTTCATTTCCTTGTCTGATGTAGTAAAACCTGAAGCGAAGCAAGTCATTGCTACATTGCATGCGATGGGCATTCAAACGGCCATGATTACAGGTGACAATGAACTGACTGCTCGCTGTATTGCTGCTCAATTGGGTATCACTGAGGTGCATGCTGGCGTGTCTCCCAACGGTAAAACGCAGATTATCAAGAGGATGCAAGAACAAACTTTTGCTCGTAAGCAGGTGCCCTGGTGGTCTCGTCTGAGAAACAGCAATAGCAGTTCGAATCAATACTTACCTCTGTATGAGAATAACTCATGCACGGGCAACAAGACCGTGGTCGCCATGGTGGGTGATGGTATTAATGACTCGCCTGCTTTGGTGGCTTCTAACTTGGGTATTGCATTATGCAGTGGCACAGACATCGCCATGGAGGCTGCTGATGTTATATTGATGCGTAATGATTTGACGGATGTGGTTGCTGCTCTGGATCTATCAAAAGCCATTTTCCATAAAATTCGCATGAACCTACTGTGGGCATGTATTTACAATTTGATTGGTATACCACTTGCTATGGGCATCTTCTTGCCTTGGGGCTATCGTCTGCATCCTATGATGGCTGGTATTGCTATGGGTGCAAGTTCTACAAGTGTGGTGCTCAGTAGCTTGGCGTTGAGATGGTCTTGGAAGCGACCCATCTTGGAAAGTCTGGATGATTTTGAGCACGGTTCCTCTAATGATGCTGCTGTCAGATTGTCCTTGTTGGTGCATGAGATGAGAGATGAACAAGACATTGAAATGACTCTGCACCAGGTTGGTAGCAGTTCGCCTACTGCTTCTATTAGTGATACCGAGCATGATGGTTTACTAAATGCTACAAAAAGACATACCAAAGTCTCAGTCGTGAATAGACTCAAGAGTGTCTTTTCCAAGAAGTCAAGCACAAGCGAATATACAGCTGTGTCTGCTCAAGACGATGATTTCTAACTACATTACTCTTTTATATGCTACATTATTTTATTCTCTTTCTCATTACTTTGTAAATAAACCCCATTCATACATGATCATCAAATAACGAATCAAGTTGTACTAAAACAATCACTCATTAATCAAACATCATACTGTAGTGATTATCCTGAAACTTCCACTTTAACAGCCCTAATTGCGAACCGGATTTATAAGCCTTTGCCTACCGTTCGCCCCATACGCAGTAGTGATTGTATTAAACCGCATAGGAGAAGTCTTTTACTGTTCATAATGTCTTCACCGCTTTCTGCGCGCGAGAATTCAGAGCCTCGACGATCCAGTCAACGGTAGCAATCGAGACAACAATAAAAGTACTCGGCCATGCGAATATTTTATTCGACATTGCTACAAATGACTCCTTCACAGTCGAAAATGAAGGTGATGCTGTTGATAGTAAAGCCATTAACAATAGTACTGCCAATGCAGTTGAAGCTAAAGTCATTAATGGCCATGCCGAACAAGAAGCTATTGATCAGATGATGTTGCCTTACCTC
>DF836431.1:14268-29336 GCA_000950595.1 Mucor ambiguus
GCTTTCCTCAGTTCGAATAGTAAATGGATCTTCTTATTTTCCAATGTAGTAAATGATATTCTGTATCTGATTAATTTCGTAATCTTTGAGCTAATAATACTTAATTTCTGGTTAACCGATAGTCAACAAAAAGTTCGCTATGTATAAATGTTTGCAGAATTCCGCGCTTGTAACGTGGTTTATTTTGATGTGATGTACATGGCATCAATCAACAAAGAGCACCAAAATGTCAAGAGAAAGAACCAGCAACAATAGACCAGGAAGCGGCTGCCCCCAATACTGCACCAAACAACCAGAAATAGAGCTCAAGTTAAAGGAATTGTGCAGCAAAAAGATGCTTTATCACACATCTGTTTTGTTTGGTGAATGGTTTTTATTGCATAAACAAAATTTAGTCTAATGTTGCAGATAGTACTTTTGACAGTTTCTACAATTATCATTTACAACATTTTGATGCTAAGATATAATCAACGTTACTCAAATTACGTTTTGTGTCAATATTGCAGTTGATTGGACTTTGATCAATATTGCAATCTTCTAGATACTACATTATTGTATTAGAAGTCCTCGCAAGGTCTTGCACTATATCTAGTGTTTGGTTCCTGAATGGATCAGTAATGCTTCATTGGATTTATTTTTCAAAGGCAATGTGGTGAATTGATGGGTGCAAAAATCAGAACACCACAGGGTCATAAAGCTTTATCGTTTCATTAAGGGTGAATATCATTGTTATGCATGTAGCGACTGCGTTATAACCCAATCCTGGGCAGTAGATGCCACCATTCGCAAGCAAAATATATGCCTATGTGCATTTGGAACTTACTCGAGCGAATATTTCAACAGACTATGTTTACAAGATCATGTATTGTAAATATAAAATGATGTAAACGACCAACAGTGCAACTGTGGCACCATAGGGTGTTTAAAAGTCAATCCATAGCAGTTAACTACTTCACAACAGATGCTATTTTTGTGGAATATGGCCTAATCCAGCTGATTTTGACGTCACTGAAGAGTGATTCCTGTATGCGCAATGCCTCGATCGGTGAATGATCTACGTTGTAAAGTACTTCATACCTTACGACCAAACAAACTCTTGTAAATCTAGTATACAGCTCCCTTCATCATTGATTTCATATCCAAAGTCCACATCTTTAAAAATCTAGAATATGTAAAGTTTATAGTGAAAAAGAAGGAAACAACAAAAGGGAATCGATATAGAAAAAGAAAAAAACACGTAAATCAAGAAAAAAGAGGGGTCAAGGCTATCTCATTATTTACAAATAGCACGGGTAAAGATCCATCAACCAGGTACTTATAATTCGTTGTGTTCTGCTGCAACCTTCTGGATAACATCGTTGAAACCGCGAATTCTACCGCACTCCTTCTTGAGATTAGCAGCCTTTGTTGTTTCCCATTCATCTGCTGCAATCATCATACGGGCATATCGAAGACAAGTTTCTTCTCTATAATAATCGTAAAGCTTCTTGTTGTATGTACGCTATTATCGCTATTAGACACCTCATAATGACTACCTAGCGGCCAACAACTTACCTCCTTTGCTCTGGTATCTTCGGGATAATGGTGGGTTTGATGAATCAGGAAGTCATCAGGAAGAACCCAATAATCAATACCAGCCAAAAAGATTTCAAATAAACAAGCAGCTTTGTTTGCACCATAGCCAACGAAACGTTCATCGCACCAGGGAGTGCCTTCCTTTTTGAAGATTACATATGGCTCATAGGAATAGTTGTATTCGGTGACCTTGTAAGGCTTTGTTTGCTTGTACCATTTTCCATAATTTGTTGAGCCGTGTCCACGCTTCCAACCTCTGTGGAACATATCAAGTCTTTCAGTGCCTACGTCGACAAGCAGTTCCTTTTTGTTCTTGGGGAAATCGTTCCAATCTTCGCCGTCATTTTCATCAACATATTCAAAGGCTGGCACAACGATAGCACCTCTACCTGATCGCAGCAATTCCATCAATTCAGGGTTTTTCTTGAGTGATTCCCTGAAATCTGTGCAGAGATAGAAATCGACATCCAACATCATGATATAATCGGTGCGTGCAAAAAATTTAGCAACGTTACGCCACATATTGAATTGACGATCAAACTTATCAACGACAAGATGGAGGTCAACATAGCGTCTAAGATCCTCGTTTTCTTCGTAGAGTTGGTGCAAATCAGTCAATATCTTTTGCTTGGTGTCGTCATCGTTTACGTGAATAGCAACGGAAACAGGACCTTTGTAGTGAGAAGCTAGCCTACTCAACACCTTGAAACGGTTGTAGGTGACCAGGGTGGCGATAGTAACTTCCTCGTTGTCAAAGTTCTCGGTTGCTCTAAAGTAGTATGGAATCACTTTGGATGGGCCCATCGTCTCTGAGAATACTTTACTGAGAACAAGATCTTCTGAAGTTGATTCTACCACTTGGTCTAAAACGTACAATATGTGAGCCAGCCTATTCTACACGAGCGAAAAGTGATTTTGCTTTTTTACCGAGCGAGTTTGTCCAATCGACTTGCTGTTTACCAAGATAATGTTGTTGTAAATTTGCAACGCTAAGTTCAGGAACTTGCTTCTTTTGAGACGGGCTTCTCCTAAAGCCTAAAAGATATGAAGATGTGTACAGGATGGAGCATACGAGATAAATCGCTATAAAGTAGTTTACAGCTTTTGGTAACGCCATTATTATTTAAAATAAAGAAAGAGGAAAGGAGAGGAGAAGACCAAAATGTATACAAATAAGAAAAAAGGCGTCGATCCCCTTTGCTCAAAAAGCCTTTAATTAGTTGAATGAAATATAAACCCAAAAGGCGGCTATTAAATGTGATTTATTTAAAGGATGGCTCTACTCAGATTCCTTTTGTTCGAAAAGTGCAATAATGATCGGGGTACAGTTGCAACAGATTAGCTAAATATTAAGGGGTGACACTATGGCAAAGAAAGAGAGAAAGAGAAAAATGGCAGTGAAAACTAAAAGATTCAGGGGGAAGGGGGGTTTACAAGCGAGGTTTTCTTGATTGGATGGAGAGGATATCATCATACAGCATGGTGGTAACAAAGTCGTCGTAGCGTTCACCTGTAATGTTGGTCGAGAATGCAGCCTTGGCAGCTTCATATTTAGATGTTTCGTACTTTGAACCCAGCTCTTTCTTGATGTGTTCAGTCTCTTCGTCAAGCACTTGCAAGCAATAGTCGCCTGTGATTTTTCTACCTTCTGCAGTTACGGATTGGTGATGTGCCCATTGCCATAATTGAGATCTACTAATCTCATAGGTTGCACAATCTTCCATCAAATGATGTATTGGCACGCATCCTACTCCTCGTAACCAAGATTCCATATAGGCCAAGCCAATCTGAATGTTGTCGCGGATGCCATGTTCCGTGATCTTTCCTTCAAAGTCGATATTCAACAGATCCTTTTGCTTGACAGAGACATCTTCACGGCGCTTGAACAATTGATTGGGCTGTGGCATGTGCTCGTTGAAGACTTCGAGAGCAATCTTGACAAGATCCGGATGAGCAACCCAGGTGCCATCATGGCCAGCAGTAACTTCTCGCAATTTATCGGCTCTGACCTTCTTCATAGCCACTTGATTGGCTTCAGCATCGTTCTTGATGGGGATCTGAGCAGCCATACCACCCATAGCATGGACACCACGCTTATGACATGTTTGAATCAAAAGATTGACATAGGCACTCATGAAGGGCACAGTCATGGACACATCTGAGCGATCAGGCAGCACGTATTGAGGATATTGACGGAATTTCTTGATGAAACTAAAGATGTAATCCCAACGACCGCAGTTTAGACCAGATGAGTGCTCTCTCAACTCATAGATGATTTCATCCATCTCAAAGGCAGCCAGGATAGTTTCAATCAGCACAGTGCCACGGATGGTACCGCGAGGAATATTCAACATATCTTGAGATGCATTAAAGATGTCATTCCACAATCTATTCAATGTAGCATCAGCTTCAAGCACTGCTGTATTCTGCTGCAATTCCTTACCTTGCTTCCAAGTGAGACTCCATTTTAGGCAGGTAAAAGTAAGGACCCAAGCCATTCTTGATCTGATTTTTTGCGTTATGGAAGAAGAAGAGACCAAAATCAAAGATGGAGGCAGACATGGGCTCGCCGTCAACAAGAATGTGTTTTTCCAACATGTGCCAACCTCTTGGTCTTACAATTAGTGTAGCGGGATTCTCCTTCAGTTGATATTTCTTGCCAGCAGGGTTTGTGAAGGAAATGGTGCCATTGATAGCATCGCGCAAATTGATTTGACCATTCAATACGTTATCCCAAGTAGGAGCTGTTGAGTCTGTTGCATTGCGTTAGATCAATACTATGTCTTTATCGGCACATGTATGCATACCTTCGAAATCTGCCATGTACGTCAATGCATCAGAATTCAATGCATTAATGACCATTTTGCGATCCACAGGACCAGTGATTTCGACACGACGGTCTTGGAGACCAGGGGCAGGTTTAGCAGCCTTCCAATTGGGATCATTTCGAATATGAGCAGTTTCAGGCAAAAAGTCAGGCAAGACACCCTTATCAATCTCTTGTTGGCGCCGGTCTCTCTTCTCTAGCAAGTCTTTTCTAGTGCCATTAAATGTACGTTGGAGCGTTGCAATAAACTTGAGTGCGTCAGTAGACAAGATTTGAGCCTGGTCTTGGTTGTAAGAGGCCAAAATGCTGACACCTTCCACAGAGCAGGATGAGTTGTTGCTGTTATTATTGCTTAAAGACATGATATCAAATAGATTTATATACGAGAAAAAAAGAAAAGAGGCAAAATCATGCACTTTTTATATGTTTGCTAGACTTTTTTTCTGTTATTTTTTCCCGGGAACTACGAAATGCATGTTCCACCGTGTAAAGATAATGTGGGGAAAATATGCTGTCAAAAGCGTTTGATTTGACATCATTTGTTGAATTACTTTCTATCATCGGATAAAGGTTGTGTGTGAATATAGGATTTTGTGTTCTAGTTCAAACCTTATTTTGAAATTGGGAAAAACGTTTGTTTGATTTTGTAAGAGCTACTGGTCAAACTTGGTAACAAACACAACAGGCAGGTCATAGAAATTGTAATTATATCACCTTTATCAAACTTTCGAGAATACCTCGTGTTCTATCAATTGAAGACAATCAAGCCCAAAAAAGAACTCACAGAGATATTCCAGTGTACCAGAGAGGTTAGCATTAAGCAAGTCGTCATGAAATGTGGCACTGCCTAATATGAAGCTGGCAGAAGGTACGAATTGCCCACTTCCACCGTTAATTATATCTTGAGCACTTGGTATACTGAAAGTCGTGTGGAGAAGCAGTGAATATCTCGATCTTGGTAGGTATAGCTTTCCATAGTGTTAATAACGTACCTGTCAAGACTGTCAAGGGCGGTACGACTGGAGAGACCATGAAAAAATAGAGTGATAACAATGCCGGCCCACATTTCTTTCTGATGGACAATGCTTCTATCCATAAAGCACCTACGGTATTATGGCTGCTTAGAGATTCGAATCGCTAAATGTTCTTGCTGCCTTAGTACTCACCATTCCTGAACCTCATTGAGAAATGCTTCTCCAAGTTGAAAACCTTGGTCAAAAGCAACCCTGATTTGAGAGGAGACGAGGCAATAATTGAGCACGTAAAACAGGGTATTCACTAAATCTCTGAGCAGAATAGTCTAAACAGAGCTACCTGAGTAATGTAGCTAACAATCAAGTTGTGTCTGACTACTTGTTAATAGTGCCCTTCTTTAAGCATATTCCTCCAGCTGTATATGCTTAGCGAGTAGCCACAAATTCTGTCTTTCTGTGTTGGATGTTCATGGCAAGCATGAATCTAAAAACAAAGCTGGAGAGGCAAGGATGGGAGAATGAATACAATAGACTGAGGGTTAATGATGGTTTTCTTTCACTCAACACGTTAATATACTTACCTAATCTTCTAGAGAGCCACTGTATCCACAAGAGAAGGGCAATAGCCGTACTGGAGTTTTGGTGAATTCTTTATCAAAGTTTTTCCTCTACTTTATTGAAATTTCATAGGTTCATCTTCGTAGACGAACGGATGGCGACATTTCTTATTGGAGTTATTAGTATTAGAAGTGTTATAAGAATAAGTGGAGGACCGGATAGTGGATTTCAGAAGTTTGGCAGAGATCCATCCTTCATTTGCGAAATCTCTGGCTATGGCAGATCTAACAGGAGGACGAAGGAATTAGAGGGTCTGAAGGTAATGAGCCTGTTGGAGTTTTTGGAACTTGGAGAGTTTAAAAGCATAACAATCCTTTATACAACAGAAGCACTATTTCGTTGGAGCAATGAAATGCACACCAGTCGACACTTGAACACAAAATTTATCGACCAAAAAGATTTACAACACCTACACTCAAGAACACGAGTCCACATTCTGTCAACATGTTCGATAAATGTCTACTAATGGAGCTTCGTTAACAGACCATATCAAGCTTTTTTACTTCTCCTGCTTATTATTAACACAAATTGAGATTCCCAAAAGCGCACTTTAGGATAGTCAAATGTGTTAATTGGGTGCTGTTAAAATCGCTAAGCGCAATTTGGCACCGAAGGCACTGTAGATTCACCAATGATCTAATGATTTTAGGCATCTCCAACTTTCGCACGGTGGTCAAACAAAAAATATACTCTTCGATAGTCTGATGTGGGTAGCGTTGATGATAGCACCAAGAATTTTGCTTGACGAGAAGCTGTTTTCTTGGCCAAACTCACAGATTCTGAATTGATTCGGGTAGATATCCTGTCTAAGACATGTAATCATGTTCGTTTAAACCAGCACAGATTTAAGTGACACCAGATAGCATATTCCTAGAGGCTAAACTTTTATCATCATGTGCATACGAGAATTCCTCTTGTCAACGGAAATTGGCTTTCACCAATAGCGTTATTATCAAGCTTTCACATGAAAGCTGGTGATTGCAATGGTTACATTAAGTGCTAGTTAGGATAAGAATGGACATGACTCGTTGGTCATGACCAATGATCAGATATTCGAAAGGCAGAGCTATTCTGGTGACTAGTGGATCAAGAGCAGTTGATATATAGCACGTCGTTGCAGCTTCACACATAGAAACTGCTATTCAGTATTGCATTTCATACATACATTTGAGACACGCATTTGCAGTGATCACATAAAAAATTACCCCCCCCCCTACAAGACGTATTCCGTGTGCAACTATCGATCATGAGTGTTCAAGAACTTTGGATTTCGCTTGATAGGCACCTTACAATCTATCTAATACGAAATTATTGATGGGCGAGAGATATAGCAGCGCCCAAACATATACATGAATTATATAAAGTTGTGTCCTTCTAATGCAGACTTCCTCAACACTAAGAACATGCTTAATCAACTACTTTACAGGTGCTGTCAACTAGCATGTCATATCACAACATATATGCTATATAAAGGTAGATATAGAAATCAGATGATGTAGATCTATTCAAATCGACAATAGTCATGGATGGACTTTTTAAATAGTTACAACTGCTTTAGACCCACTGGAAACATCAATATAACCAGCTGGCATCTTGATTGAAACAAAGCTGTTGCTATCTTGTACACGCCTTGATCAGTGCTGCAGGTCTACTTGTTGCTAACGCTCTCAATTCCAGACAGTGACCGCCAATTGGTTGACATTCCTCTCATTTGAAAGGAACATTTGGTTAGGTTTGATCCTTCCTTCAGAACATGTTTCGCAACACATTTCAAGTAAGATTCTACCTTCAGATTATATTGCAATTAATTAATAGTAATCAGTCTGGATTTCTTTCTGTTTTATACAGCTTAGGGTAAATTATATTATACATTTATTCATGACATGGAAACATTAAACATTTTTATAGCAGCGAACCGTTACAGCTTTGGTCCTGTCATACCCCTAAAGAAGGAGAGGAAGGGTACGACAATAATGAAGCACATATCGAGCGTGTTGCGGACGACCTCATCAGCAGCACAGTAATCGAACTAGTGTCGCCAAACCTGAGTAATACATATATCACTTGCCCTCCTCATCCTCAGCGAACACTCGGCATAAAACTGCCATATCTCGTTCTCATTGTGAAAAACCTCGACAAATATTTCTCATTCGAGGTGCAGGTATTGGACGACAAGGAGGAGACCCGAAGATTTAGGGCATCCAACTATCAGATTACAACACGAGTGAAACCTTTCATCACTACCATGCCAATGCGATTAGATCCAGGATGGAATCAGATTATATTTAATTTGGGAGATTATGTGAAAAGGGGCTATGGGACAAATTACAGCGAAACAAGTCGAGTAACCGTGCATGCCAATTGCAGAATAAGACGCATATATTTTACGGATAGAATCTATGGGGAAGATGAACTGCCATCCGAATTCAAACTGTTTCTACCTGTAAGTTGAAGTTGTGATCTAGCAGTTTAAATGAGCTTGTTTATTGAACCTGGTGAATGTGTAGATTGACAAAAACTAGAATGCATGAGGGAAGAAGAACTTGATCTCTTGTTTAGCTGAATCATCTGAATCTGATCCATGAAATGAGTTTCTTGTATCTGTCAGTCCGTACAAAGCTCTTAAGGTATCAGGTTGATTCACTCGTGCTCTGTCAATGACAGGTTAAAAAAATAACACAATAAAGCACACAATTTTGGATGTATCTTACCTCACTGGATGTGTGGGCCCTATTAAAGCTCTCCAGTCTTTGATGGCGTTTGGTGAAGCTAATATCATTGCTTTGAATGGCCCACTTGTCATGTATCCACAAAGACGATGGTAAAAGAATTTGCCTTGATGCTCTGCATAAAACTCTCCTGCTTGTTGTTCTGTCCACAGCACATCGCGCTCTTCAACGATTTCTAGATTTTTAGCCTCGATTGCTTTTCTGATTTTAAGCGGTAAAGCTGCGTTGGCACATATATCAGGCTTTAGTAATGCCAATGTGATTTGAGGTTTGTTTTTTAGCAGTTGCTTCAATGTAGACATGGGGTGAATAAGAAAAAAAGTAAATAAATGTAAAAGCCGCAAGGTTCAAGCAGTGCTTTTTTTATTTTTGCAGGCAGATGTAACAGTGGTAGTGGTAGTAGCGGCTGTGGATAGCTCAATGTAGCCCTGCGATGTATACTTTGTCTGATCCATTTTATCGTTTAGGGCACTACCTACACGCCTTATTAGGTTAGAAGGCGATGGTGATGGTATAGTAGTAGTAGTCGTAGTAGTCGTAGTAGTAGAATGATATTTCGTATAGTCATATGGCAGGAATTTCGAATCCATGTCTATCAATTCCTTCATTTTCCCACTTTGCGCTGAAGTTTTTTTGTGTGGTCGTAAGGGAGAATCATCAAATAGCAATTCCTCTAGTTCGTGCACAGCATCGAAGTTGGATTGATTTGTCTATGCTTAGCGTAAGCAACGGATATCTCGATAATGCAAATTGATTCAACTTACATTGGGTATAAAAGGTGGAATAGCAGTTTTGTTTTCCAATGATTCCCAGTCTAAACCTTGAAACCAAGCATGAGATTTTAATTTCTTAAAGCCTTGTGCACCATGACCCAAACGGTGTTTAGGTGACCTTGTCAGCAGCTAAATGATGGAACATTTTTAAATTAAAAATCCAGTGAGTGGGCCTGTGTTGCTAGTATACGTTACTCCTTCTATCACTTGCTGACATTCTGCTGAAATCTGCACATCTTTTGGCATCACGATTGGATCATTCAGTATGGATTCCTTGACCAGATCGTTGGTATCTCCATCAAACGGCCGCTTTAAGATTTGAAAATGGATAATAATTAATAGAGTTACATAGCAAGTTAGACACAAACATTTTACTTTTCCAAATATAAGTTCAAACATTGTAACACCCAAGCTCCACCAGTCAACATCTGTTGTATATCGCTTTTCTAGTAGAATTTCAGGTGCCATGTAGACTAGACTGCCAGCACGATTGCTCTTGTATGGCTTCTTTTCAGATAGCTGTGTCGCAATGTTGAAATCGCTGAGATGAGCATGGCCTTGAGCATCGAGAAGAACGTTATCTGGTTTAATATCGCTATTCCAAAAGGTTAAGGTCCAAAATTAACAGTTGCAGCTTTTTGAGTAACCATTACCGATGAATAATCATACGCTGGTGTATATGATGTATGGATAAGATCAAATCTGCAATATAAAAGCGCACTTGGAGCTCATTGAACTGCCCCAATCGATCTAAATGAAACCTCAGATCGCCACCCAGCATGAGATCCAGCACCATGAAAAGGTTTTCGTCGTCATGAAATGCATAGCGAAGATTGACAACGAGTGGATATTGAATCGACTCCAAGATGCGACGTTCTGTCAATATGTTGTTGGTTGCATGTAGTTCAATACACTTTGATTTACTGATGTATTTCAGGGCATATTCCAGTAAATCACTCTTGTGCTGAACAATTCGAACTTTTCCAAATGCACCCTTGCCAATCACTCTGAGTAAGTAGAAATGTGATAGTTCGGCTTTGTGGAGATCATCATTGATTTAATAAGGGGCGCCATGGATCAATGGATTCGTACTGTAACGATTACCTTCTCGAGAAAAGTCAACCTCTTCTTGCTTGCAGCACGCTGAGCCCATGTATGGTCGCTAGTTTGCAGAAAATGTGAGAAAGAAGAAAGGAAAGGGATTTGTTTCCATGCTATTTATACAATCAATGCTTTATGTGACGTTTTCCATTCGTATACAAAATGTGCTTTATTAAAGAATAGTAGTAATTTAAGATCGACGAATAAAGGTTCTTCCACTATATTTGAATAGTTAGCATCAAAGTAGCAAACATATCGAAAAATCAACCGTCTTACCTGGCAGTCTTCTTTTCAGCATTTTGAACTTCTGGTTTGGCTCTGTTCAGAACCTTCAGGAAATCACGAACACGAGCTCTCATACGAGTGTGCATGTATGCCTTCGAGCATTTGATATGGTAGTGAAGATAATCACGGAAGATTTGAATTCGAGAAATGGTCTCCTCACGAACATCGCCTCTGGTGAAATGGTTAGGGAATAACACTATGCCAAGCAGTTAGATCCCTGTAACCATGGCAACGCAGACACCCTACTACTTACCAAATGTAACATAACTAATATCATCACTGTCCTTCAAGTTCAAATGACGAAGCTCCATTGGAGGTTCGCGAATGGAATACAAGACTTGAGGAGCATTCTGTAAAGCTGGTACTCTACGGCGAGCATCGACAAATTCCTAGCAAACCAATGATGAATATACACTGCTTACCACTTGACATTGCTCCTAAATTACCTGCAAAAACACTTTGCCAAAGATCTTGTCGGTTTCGTCTTTGAATGTTGTGCTGAAAATAACGGTAATACGATCAAAATTGGACTTGATATAGATGGCCTCTTCCTCGCGATAATGAACAGCCATTAATTCGGAATTGATCTCGGTCTTCTCTTCTTTCTCGCATTGTTCTTGTTCTGCGAAAGCTCTTTCAAGAGGAGCTGCCAGCAAATTACGCTTTAAAAGTGATACTTTCTTAATGAGCTCGTCTCTGGCCTCTGCGTTAAAGAGTTGTCAGTATCCATATTATGCACACAAACAGGTTGAGATGCCTACCAGGCTCCTTAGAAACTTGCTCAAGATCAATAGAAAGACTAACATCATAACCTTGCTCGGGAGTATCCAAGAGCAAATCACCATACTCGCGTTTCAACACATCTTGAGCACCATGAGAGAAAAGCTCATGAGTACATGCCCAGCCCAAAGAGATGAGGATGACAGACTTGGATTCTGGTGTGGAAATGTGGTAAGTAACGCCGTCAAAATCGGCTACTGTCATATCAACAGGTTCGAGCTTCTCCCTAAACGAAACTGGAATGTTAATACACAGCCAGACGATATAATTGCCCATACTTTACTCTTTGAGTCTCGCATCCAATGTGTTCTTGATAATAACGTTATGGTAGTCTAAGAGAATCATGGTAGCAATCTACGTGTCTTTTGATGAGAAAATGGGAAAAAAGAGATAAAAAGCAGCTTGGCATTGTGTGTATGTGAGTGTGCAATGTTCAGTGAATTGAAACGGAAGTTCAAAGAGAGGGTTGATTATACGTCACTTGTTTGCTCCCGCATCTCAAAGCAAGTGTAACCCACATCCAGCGAGCAACCATATTGCCCCAGAGTGCGTTGTTGTACCTTGATTTTACACATGAGCGGCTATTGTTGATCCAACTTTCAGAGGAAACTACAACTATTCACGTGCCAAAAATTAACCTTAATAATTAAAGCTTTATAAAAAGGGTATTCTTTTTTTTGTTTCTGCTTTCCTTTGTTGATTCAAAACGCTTACCCCCTTTGTCAAACAAAATACCATGGCAGAATCAGGTTGGTTATTGATTGATGTATTCGCGATGCAGCAAAAACTGAACTATCTACAGGGCAATTGAATATGAAGGTCCCCTGGGGACTCACTGCAATCATCGCACCCATTGTGTTTCAAGCTATTTTCAGGAAGAGAGGAGGCTTCATGTACAGAAAGATAGTTGCGTTCATACTGATGGGGGTGGCAGCATTCTGGGGTATCATTGCTGGCGTGACATTGCCATTGATAGGTAGAGCACATTTGATCAATTGGACGGTGGCAAAAGTAGAGGCATTCTTGAACAAGACATTTTTAGCAATCACTGCTACTGTAGAAGGAAAGGAGAACTTGCCCAAAGATGATCAAACCGCAATCTACGTTTGCAATCATCAGACAGTGATGGATATCATGTTCATGGGCAACGTCGTTCCCAAGAGAGTTGCTGTAGTAGCAAAAAAATCAATTAGATGGATCCCCTTCCTGGGCTGGTTTAGTAAGTTGCTGCATCGAGATCACAAACAAATATCCCAATTGACCCCCAAAAAAATTGATAGTGATCTTGAGCAAGACGATCTTTTTGGATCGTGGTAATCGGGATAGTGCAATCAAGCAAGCGAGGCAAGCAGCCCTTGATATTCATAGAAAAAAAATGGGCGTATGGATCTTCCCTGAAGGTACTCGAAGCAACAGTGGGAAAAACGAGTTACTGCCGTTCAAGAAGGGAGCATTTTACATGGCAACACAAGCTAAAGTACCGATTATCCCTATCGTAATCCAAAATTACAAAGACATCTATAATGCCAAACAAAAACATTTTGGCTATGGTGACATTAAAATCAGGAGTAAGGATCATTGCATATAGCCTTTGAGCGGAAGGATTGATATTAACCGTTCCACTGTAGTTTTGCCTCCTGTTGACACAACTGACATACCCGAAAATTCGGAATCTGTTGATAAATTGACAACAGACATTAGAAATCAAATGTTGGCCACCTTGAAAGAGATTTCTCCAGAACAGCAAGACAAATCAGAATAACCGTAAC
Organism: Mucor ambiguus; assembly: GCA_000950595.1. Lineage (NCBI taxonomy): Eukaryota > Fungi > Mucoromycota > Mucoromycetes > Mucorales > Mucoraceae > Mucor > Mucor ambiguus. The sequence continues at coordinate 27,700 of DF836431.1, forward strand.
GCATTTAATTATTGAAATAAATTCGTGTCGTCGGAATCACACTGAAAATAACTGCCAATACAACTGCAATGACAGTGCTGAATAGCAGGATCCAGATGGCCCTGGCCTGTAATATCTTCTTCACCTGAGGTTGAGACACCTTGTTGAAATGAAAAGGTGTTGTCTCACTATACGATATCGTTATTTTCAGTGTTCTAGCAATGTCTTTCATTCATAAGCCTACCTAACATTCAGGAGCAGAGCCAGAAATGGATCCAATCTTGACAAAAAGACAGACAGTTGGTAACAACCGATCCAGAATGGTAGTAAGCTCTACAAAATATCATGAGACATCATGCATACTCCCATCATGATTGATATTTACCCAAAAGCGACTGCCCCAAGGTGCATAATTTAAAAAGATGAAACTGAGGGCAGTAGAGAACCCTGCAGTCAGAGCTACAAGACCAATGACCAAGCGGTGCATTTGCTGCCTCTCTGTAATGTTGCCCCACACTTTGAGGCGCATAAAAGACGGATAGGCCCAACGTTCCATATACAAGAAAACAGCATGTTTAGCTTCTGCAAAGAGCATGGGGTCATGGCGGACACTGCCATTGATATTGTAACTTTCAATCACTTGCTGTCTGATCTTGGTAGGAATCATCTCTAGATACTTTGAACCACCTAGCATGAAATAAGTATGAACAATGCGCTCCGAAGATGTTGCTAGATCGTTCCGATCAGGCATTTGGTAGATGGCATCCATCAATTTCTCTCCTATAGGTGGCCTGATAATAGGCAGGGGCACGCTGATAGAGACATCATCAGAAGACTCTTTGTTGTTCACCAATGTCGGCGATTGCTGTACCACTGGGTGCTGAATATCCACATACTTGTCAATAGGTACAGCAGAAGAAGTGATGTCGAGGTATTTCTTAATTGGATCCTCAGTGTCCAGCTTGTGTATACTGCTAAATAAATCATGTTGTTGCGATGATTTGAGCACTGATTTGACGTATCTACGCCATAGGATTTCATGATGTCGAACATCAAGATAAAAGTCCAGTAAATCATCCATATATAGTTTATCACGTAGGACAAGGTAAAAATTGTAAAGACAGACAGGTGGCAGGGTTTTGCGAGATAGTATATCTTCTAATGTTGGCAAATCTTGTAGGAACGACATTTTTCTTTGTGTAATGTTGGAGAAGAAGGGATGAAGCTGTGTGTTATGTTTGTAAGGCAAGTGTTAATTGCTTTTACATTTGGCAATAAAGTTGAGTTTGGTTTCGTTTGTATCAATATGCCGATTGCTCGAATAGGAGCAATGCTCTATATTGATGGTAATTAAAGAGTTCATTTAAAGTATCTTTAAATATCATCATTTGAAGTTCCATTTTAAAATAATAACGAGCCTTTCAGCACTTTGACTGATTTTCTGACCTACTACCCTTCGCTTCGGTGGAAATCAACCTACGTTAAGGCGGCTAGCGCTGCCACGGGCCCTGTCTTGGCTTATGTCACAAAATCAACAATAGCTAAAAACTTTAAAGGTCTCTTTTATGTGGTAGCAGTGCTTGTTGATTTTCAATACCTTGTTTAATAGCTTTCTTTTTTTTTTTTTTTGAAGGTTTTTATTACTTGCTCCGCGTAGG
>DF836431.1:50340-61118 GCA_000950595.1 Mucor ambiguus
AGAAGATGCTATTTTATATTTTTAAATTTTTTTCAATAAACTTACTTATAGTATCTATTTTGATCAGCACCATTGTTTGCGCCTTGAAAAGTACTCCAAGAAAGCATAAGGATGTATAGTATGATTATCACAAACCATATAGCCGAACCTGGCAAAATATGTCAACAAAGTCGCAAGTTGATCGAGAATAGCGAATTGGGTCAGATATTGTTGACCGGAGTGTAAACCAGCTTTAGCTGCAAATCACTGTTTTATGAGTCAATCGATGCTTGTGAAGCTGATGATAGAAAGGAAATCACAAATTGAAGCGTTAATTTTTATTTGATACACACTTACACAATCGGTAAATCTAATCGTTATGACACGCTCCTCCAAACGTGAATATCATAGTAAAAAGGTCAACGTATATTATACTTTGATACTGGAAGTTAACTACAATTCTTGAGCAACAGCATTAATAAGCAAAACATTGTCGTATTTACTGAATGAATCACATATTACTAAAACAAAAAGCTTCATTCTTCCAATTGATCAGCAAATTCGTAATACGCAACAGTACGGTTTTGGCAGGACGAGAGTCCTCGACTGTGTCTATATAAAAGATAGCCAAATAGCGTAGAGAGGTGATAGTACCTTCGTTGAGCAAGTTTACTTCCTGACAAAACGACCAGTGTTGGATAGGCAATAATTCAAAGAATGTGCAGGAAACGTTCTGAAAACAGCGCCCTCTTGAGCTTAATTCGAATGGATGCATTGGGAGGTTATTAGGTATTCTACCAACATGGCCTCTCAAGCAACGACAATGATTCTATATAAAAAACAGCCAAGAAGCTGCCAAAATAGTAGTGTATCAAGGAAACTGTATCTAACAGAAACTACAGTTACAATGCGTGCCTTTTATATTTGCGCAGAGTAAAATGCCTCAATCTCAAACTGTATTTCTTGTGTGCCTTGCAACACATTTATTGTTTGTTTCTATAGGCGACTCCGCTAATGAAAAAGATGTAAATAATAATTACCTGTTTATCCTTCCTCCTTTTCTCTCGCTCTCTTTCTTTTTCTGTACTTATAAAATAGATGACACTATTCTCAAAGTTTACGAAAAGTGGAGGAAATAACGATAAATCTATCTATCCTTGGTCACAACGTAAATTGAGTGGTAGCCATCATGCTTTGCCGAGATTTGGACACAGTGCAGCTGCCCTTGACAATCAGCACATTCTCGTCTATGGTGGCATTCACAAGGGAAATACCAAAAAGAACATGTTTGTCATTGACACAAGTAAATGAAATGGATATTGAGGTGTATACAATGTCATAGTAATCAACTCTGTATCAACGTAGACAGCATATCTGCCAGTTCATTAGCAACATCGGGTGATGTGCCGTCTCTTAGAAGCTTCACCACAATATCTTCAATAGGCTCCTTTGTCTTACGTAAGAATGGACAATGAGTAGCAGCTCCAATAGACTATGATATTCACTGTAATTTGCTCTAGTGTATGGTGGCGAGCCAATTCATGGCAGCGAAATTTGGGATCCTTACTTCTATGTCTTGCATACAAGTAAATGTTGACATGTTTATGACACTTTTTATGACAGCGCTAATACTGGTTTTTAGACACTCGTCAATGGTCAAGAGTACGCACCAAAGGCAGATTGCCATCAGAAAGGGCAGGACACTCGACATGCGTTTCTGATGATGGCATCATGTATATATTTGGTGGTCATTTTCAGCGAAAGTATCTGAATGATTTGTGTGCATTCAATGTGAAAGAGTGTGGGTATTTCTACTGCTGTCTATCTCCGTGTTGACTCACACCTATCGAGTAGATCCTGCCAAGGCAGAATGGCAATTCATTCGAGTTGAAAACCAAGGACCAACACCCAGATCTGGACATATTTCTGTGATTTACGACAAGAAATTATACATGTGAGCAGCCTTTCCATTTACAACTATACGCACGAGTGAAAACACACACAAAAAAAAAGACTCATCACAAATGTATAGATTTGGTGGCATCAATGCGAGCCATTTATACAACGATATCTGGTACTTTGATCTCGTTACTCATGTTTGGCATCAGATATCAGCAGTAGGCTATATACCCGCACCAAGAGAAAGTTGTGCAGCAGCATTAGTCGATGATACGATATACATTTTTGGAGGAAGAGGACTGAATGGATGTGGTCTAGGTGACCTATGCGCATTTAGAATCAAGAGTGAGTGAAACTAATAGAAAAAGGAAATCAATATCGTTCTAATGAGGTCAAACAAGGTCAGAGATGGTACATGTTTCAAAGCATGGGAGCACCTCCTTCGCCTCGCTATGGGCTTTCAATGACAGTGATACACAACAAAATCTACGTTTTCGGTGGCGACTCAGTCACTGGAAAGACGGATGATAGTGCCTATGTTTATACATTGGATTGCTGTAAGTGGCTACATGTTGTTGTTGGACTGAATGTGATTATTCATATATCTATATATAGCCAAGATAAAATATCCACCCGAGCCAGAAGCCTCAGAAAGCGAAAATAGTAATGTAGATCGTGCCCAGACGAGTACAATGCGTCATGACAGCCCGAATACACCAAAATCACAGATCCAACCTGCAAACATGGAGCAACAAGTCAATATGCTTCAGCTTCAATGCGATACAAAACACATGGACCATCAAATTCTCGATGAGCCAGATCAGAAAATCAACCCACCAGTAGCAGCCAACTCGTTAGAGGGCAATCTGAGCACATCCAGACAGCTATTTACCGCAGATCCACATTATGCAAGCCCGCCCACTTCGCCAACATCGCCCCCACCACGGCCGCCTCGAGAAGGAATATCTCTCAACGAGGCTTATCGACAGACGCTACCCACTGTGCATGATTCATACAAATTCAAAAGAGAATCCTCAGTTCCACCTCGCTCTCAGATACCATCTAAACCATACATACCTGCTTTGGGTCAATCAACGATCACAGCCATGGATCCCGACGAAAAGGCCAAGTTACTATTGGAAATCAAAGCACGAGATGCGATTATTTCAGAGATGAAGAAGAAGGAACAATGGTGGCGGACCGAAGTCTCTGTGGCCAGACAACTTCGCACAAATCAAGGACACACATTGGACAACGGCGAGAATGACACCAACGATGACGACGAAAAAGACATGGCACTACTCAATCTCGAGCAACACGATAAACTGATGCTATTTCAACAACTTGTCACCGTCAAGGCCGAAATTAGAAAAGTTAGACACAGTATAAATAAACAAAATGATCCAATACTTGAAAAGATAGAGCAAGTGGAGAACATAAGAGCAATTGCACTAGAAGAAGCAGCCTACTTTAAAGCAAAATACACCGCACTCAAGTCAAGAAACAAGGGAGTACTGGATCTGCTGGAATCAGATCGAGTCGACACATTAGAAAAGCGACTATTGTATGCGTACGAAGAAAAAGACACCATTGAACGAAGCCTCCAAAAGATGAGTTCACAGTCAAAACACGATCAATCCGCAAGGCTGCTGGCAGAAGATAGAGCGCGAGACGCACAGAAGCAATCTGAAGAGGCCCAAGAAGCGCATCAAAATGCATTGGAGGAACTGACACTGCTATACGAGCAAATTATCAAGCTTGAAGCGCAAGGAAGAGACGATGCGATCCAGATAGCCAACTTATCCAGCAAATTAGCAGATCAACTCTCGCTCAAGAGCAACACGCATCAAGACAGCTCGCAATGGCATATGGAATCAGGCAGATTAGAAGCAGCCAACATCAAATTGAGAAACGAGATTGCAGTGCTGTTGAAAAGACTGGAGGAAAGCAAGGACGATGAAAACAACCTAAAGATGCTGCTCAATGAAAAGGATCAAGCATACGCTGAAGCTCTGCTTGAGCTGGAAAAGACGTGCATCGAGCTTGATTTGCTCAAGGGAATGTCAAATGGTAATAATAATAGTGGGAGTCAAAATGCCTTGACCACGGTACAATAAAAATAGCAGGCATTTCAAGCGCATTGCCAGGCGCCATCTGGTAGAGATCACTTGTAAAGACTCACTTTTTTCCGGAGGCACTATCTGTCACTGAGCAAAATGTAGCCTAGCAGCGCACACATGGTTTCTGTATTATTCATGCATCATTGGCTGAATCCTCTTCGTTATCACGTCACCTTGAACTGTTAAAAATGCAATTGTACCTATAAACCATCGCGTCTTTTTTCTTCTTCTTCTTTTTTGCTTCTTCTCTCTGCTTGTTTCTCATTACTACTAAAATGTCAAACAATCCTGATATTCCTGACAAGCTGTATTATCTAGGTAAGTGTAGTGTATGCAGTCGCAGAGCTCGCATCCAACAATCGTCTGCAATAGATGAAGATTTCTCTATTCGATCACTTCGAAAGTACCAGCTCAAAGAGATTTTAACAGCTCACAATATTCCATATATGCACGGCATTACAAGACCTGACTTGATCAGTCTATTCAAAAAGAACATCCTATCTCGCCGCGATGAGATTTTGAGAGAGCACAAAAGAGCTGAAATGTTGGAAAAGGAGATAGACAGCCAGGATGAGGAGGCATTGGGACGTGGACACAGAGCTTCACATAAGCCAGACAACTTTTATCAAGATAAACTGTCTTTGCCCAAGCGTCGTCAGAAACGAACCGAAGAGACCTTTAAAGCACCCGCAAGAAAGGACAAGGATGGTTACGCTATTCCAGCACTCCCTAGTAATAGAAAAAAGACAGCTCCATCTTTTAATCCCGAGGATTCTTTTGACGATGAAGAAGACGACCATTTCACTCCTTCAGCATCCTCCTTTTCAGTGGAGCAACACAAACCACGAAAGACTGTTGGCAATGACAGCAGTAGCAAATCCATTGCTGAAGCCAACAAAGCATTGGCAGCATCAACAACAACAACACAAAGAACTACAAGACGAACCAAATTTGATCCTCCCAGCTTCAACCCTGAAGACTCATTTGCTTCATCTGGCGACGAGGATTACGAGAATAGCGAAATTCTAGAAAGAAAAGTGCGTCAAAAATCACCCAAGCGCAAGATGGCAGCCAAGAGGGTGTCCTTTGACAGTGGTGTACAATCTGTGCAGGATGAAGAGGAAAACGATCCGGATTACCAAGCAGATGGAGATGCATCTGACGACGACGATGACGAGGATTTGGGGGAGGTTGAAAGGGAAGAGCTGGTTCAACTATACAGAGATCAAGCAGTGCCACCAGAAGAATTAGTAGCACCCGAGTACTCTATTCTAACTCGGTCTCAGACAATGGCTGCTGCCAAAGACAGTATGCTTGTATGGAAGGCCAGAATCAGACAAGTGGGCTTTGTGTTTTGTGGCATATACATGTTCTTTGCAGTAATCTGCTTGGGTATCACAGCATATGCACGCCAAAAGAATGGATACTGTCAAAATTATCCTGATATTGTCACTGAAACACCTGGTAAGTACTATTTAAGGGGTGATTTCATACTGCAGTAGCACTTACACTTGCAATAGCTTCATCATCCATCTTTTCACTACTGCCTTCTCCCTGCATCCCATGCCCAGACCATGGTGTTTGTGCTGGCGGTGAATTGACCTGTGATACACTGTACGAACGAAAGACACCACTCTACAACATTGGACACATGTTCCCCATCGCTGACGATTGTATTCATAATTCAGTGCTTGGAAAATACGTTGCTCGTGTTGAGCGCAAGATAAAAAACAAGCTAGCCTTGCGCCAAGGAGAATCCGCCTGTAGGCATCTTTTGGCTCATGCTGACGTAGAAAACAATGAACCAGCACCCATTGTTCGCGTACTTGTCAAGGACATCTTATCTGATCTCAAGGAGTCCATTCAACCTCCTCTTCCAGCAGATAAATCGGATGAAATTATGGTAATTGCATTGGCTGCTGTATTGGAAGATCCCAAAATTCACTACTGGGAAGTGTAAGTTTATGGTATACAAACATGGATTGATCTGCAAATTAACGTATGCTTTCACACAGTGATGGCGATAGATATCTCGGCACAGAACATGTCGAATACTCTACCATTTGCCAGCTCAAACGATTATACAAAAAGACGCCTTTCAATGTCAAGATGATGATTATTAGTATGTGTTTTTGGAATTTTAACGTGTTTGAACATTTCGCTCATTCGATCTGTTTTTTCTCCACAGCTTTTATTTCTGTAGCCTCCGCCTTTATTGGGGCATCAAGAGACTATAAAAGAAGCAAGATGTACAGACACAAGATCGACATTCTCGTAAAGGATACTACAGAACGCTTAATGAAACAGGTATTTTTCCTGGTTATTAATTAATTTAGATTTAATTTAATAATGCAAATTTTTGTTTTTAGTACGAAAATCATCTCAAGGATCCTATTCAACATCCCTCAGCTGCTCTGCCTGTTTCTCAACTTCGCTCTTTTATTGTGGATGTCAACGACAGCAAAACAATCAGCGATTGGCAGAAAGTAGTAGAAAAAATAGAGGTGCACCCTCACATTCGAAAATCCTTCCAAGAAGTTCGTGGCGATCCTGTTGAGTACTGGGAATTAACCGTATAACTTTAATAAGCACTGTAGATAAATCATAAGCCAGGAGAAGATGCCTGTAACACATTACAAATTAAAGAAGATCAATGGCATTATAATTTCATAAAAAAAAGGCGTTTATTATTTATAGGTGTGATATAGATATATATATATAAAAGAGTATAAATACAAGTTGCTGTGTAGTAGCAGTTGGAGAGAGAGAGAATAGTTTTTGTTTATACACGGCTCCATCCTCCACCACGAGCAGGGTAACGTTCGTTCCATCCTCTATATTGAGATGAATCGCGTCTAATCATACACCATTGGATCAAAGCACCAACAACAGTAAGGCCCAAGCAACCACCGAGCATACCGCGCAGAGCACTGCTTGCGGCTACTGCTGCATCCGCGCTCTTTGCATGCAACATTTGATTCACAATTTCCAAGAAGCCGGTTTTAACATAGATGTCAATACCTGCAAAGATGGCGAATGAACCAATGAATGCAGTAGCAATGATGAACATGGGACGTTCCAGGAATGCCATCAACACGATACCAACAATAACGAGGACAACAATCAAGATGGCACGACCCCAATTGGTTTGGATTAAACCATTGGTGCTCCAGGAAAGTAGCCACAAAGCAAACATGTAACCGAGCAATGCACCGAGTAAATACACTGCTAAGAAGAAACAACAGCATAATAAACCACCAGCTAAGATACCAACAACGATGCTGACAACAAGTAAGATGGTATCTGTGTTGCTTCCGTAGTCTGCTTTAGCATTTGTCAAGATAATGTAGGCGATATTGGCACCAACATAGAAGCCAACAATAAACATGGTGAACTTTTGAAATACGCCTAATGGGAAACACATTAAATATCATGATTTTAAAATTTTGTGTTTATCCGTTTTACCTCCAAGAAAGCATAGATAGCCACCGGTAATGAACAAGACGACACTGAAAACAATACCATGGACAGTAACAGAATGTCCAGCAACTGGTAAAAATAGGTCATTTAGTAACCATGTTTGATTTGATTTGATTTGATTTTCCTATTTTCACTTACACATAATTGTAGCTGAATTATCTGATACATCGCCAATGGGTGCCGCAGTGACAAAATCGCCCATGAATGTCACTAGTAATGTGAGTAATGTGTATATGAAAAGGGTAGAGTTTTTCTTGCTTAAAAACATTTTTGATATTTTCTAATTTGTTATACAAGAGAAAAGAAAAAGACTAAACGGAAAACCAAAGGCCTCTTATTTATAGCAAACAAGTGGTAGGTCTCTTTTCACTATAATTGGAAGCGAGTTATTTATAAAACTTTCTTGGCGCTTAGCGAATACGCATACACACACGATTCACCTATCATCAGCCACATCCACTTGTCCTTTTGTACTACGAAACCCGAGTTTAATTTAGAGAGAAGATATCTTATTGTTTCATTTTAGTGCTCAACTTGGAGGAGGAGGAATTCCGCTTAGAAACCCAACCCCTCTAAGCTAAGAGATCTGTATAAATCAGAAACAAGGGACCGATTTTGTCTAGGAACATTGCTGCCAGAGTAGTGCACGAGACCTTTAGTATTAGGTGATGATGAATGGCCTGCTCCTAATGTTGGTTACATATGTAGAAGCCTCAATTTTGCTTGAATTGGTAATTTGATGGGTTACAGACGGGGTTCTTGATGTTCTTTGTCGGCTCAATGGCAAAGTTTAGATTTCCACATACAGTAGTTGCTCGATATAACGGTTCTCAAGATTTTTGGAAAAGCACCGTTATATCATAAAAACCGTTATATCGAACATGCGACTATGGTATAAAAACAGTCTCGTATTACATGATACAGCAGAGATAATACTGACACTGGTAAAGACGTGCAACTGACCTTCAAATTATGATTGTTATTCCCAAATTTAGAAGTATTTATTTCCAAATTTAGAAATTACACTCTATATAACGGTAATGTTGGAAGAACTTTACCGTTATATCGAAATAACTATCTTTCCTTCTGTATCCTTTTTACCTTTTTGACTATCAAAAAAAAATTAGCTTCTCCAACACCCCTTTGAACTGGCATGGACAATGCAATATGTAGTTTATTATGTGTCCATTTTGGGTTTTTAAAATTAACAAATAAAATTACTCTTTAATCGTTATGTCGTGAAAACCGTTATAACAAACACCGTTATATCGAGCGGCTACTGTATTTAGTGATTCATCAACATGTAAATATGAGAGCGAACTTACGATATGGTTCTGAATAACCTGTGTTTGCCGATTTCTTATCTCAATGTCTATGCGGATGCATTGGTTATAGTCGTATTACATTTTAAATAAAGCATTGCTTTCTTCTGCGAACTGAATATCACTCTAAAACAAAAGCAACTCTTGAGGATTTAACATGTACAGCCCTGCAGGAAAATCAAGAGCAGCTGTAAAGAATGAGCATCAAATGAAAGGCACCATGTGGCCAGGCTCAAAAAGACGACATATGCTAGACATTTGCTCTGATTTGGAAGGCAAGACCTTCAACATATATGGAACTGACACTAAAGACAGCATTCATGTTTCTATAGGATTGAATTTATTTTGTAATGCGAAATATTAAACTATACGAGGTTCAGCTCGTGATGTGTAAATCAGAAAAAAAGCAAATTGTGTGTGTCGAAAGAGTGTGCCAATAATTAAATGAAGATTAACATGTGTATGGGTGATTGAAATTGGTGGCGTGGGGTTATATGTTTAATTGAGCAAGAGAAAGAATCTAATCTTCCATATCCATAGTTTCGGCCTTTGCCTTCTCTGCCTTGATAGCTTGCACTCTCTTCTTGGACTCAAGAGGAGCCAATTCGATATTTTGGTTGACCACACGGATATCATCTTCCTTCTCCTTCTCCTTATTACCAGCCATACGGTTCTTGTAGAATGCACGCTCACGCTTAGATCTGATTTCTTGCACGCGCTTCATGGCCTTGATGGTGGTAGCCATCATGTTACGATCATAGCGAACGGGTACATTACGACGCTTTTCGAATTCAAAGGTGGAATCCTATAATCGAGTGCATCAATATTAGCATGTCCCAGTATCAGTTCCATCTCACTACTTACAATGACCATCTCCTTTCCACTGGCCTTTCTAAAAGCCTTAGTCCAGCGAACCTTACGAGGATTACGCTTCATTTTGAAATTCTTGTGACATTTAGATCTGCAAAAACGGAAGGTCTGTTTGGATGTTAATAAGTAGGCATTCTTTGAATGACAGGAGAAAATGAGATGTTACCTTACTATCATTACGGACAAACATGGTGCCATGACCTGGATAACATGGTCCTGAACAGAAATAACAACGGGTGATATGCATTGAGAGAAAGAGAGAAGGTAGGTGCTTATATTATTGCGGAGACAAAGCTACAATATTGTTTGGTTTTAACATTTTGTATTGAAAAAAAAAAATCTCGGCAATGAGCCACTCTCTCGCATAGGAAATGTGACAGATAATACTTTCAATGCAAACAAGTTGGATAAGAAGCGGTTCTCAAATCAACGATATAGGTCTCCCAACAAGTATTAGGATGAGAGGTATCAATGGTTGTGGTGGCTGGTACTTGCTTTTCTTTTGTGGTTGGTGTAGATATCCATAATTGCTGCTATTTCATTGTCGGAAAGGTTTGGCATAAGTGATAATTGTTGATCTGTTTTCTGGTCGATGCACAAGCTCCAGAAGGCTGAGGAAACGATTGTCAATTGGTCGGCTTGTCCGATGAAAAGTGGAAGTTCTTTCAAATACACTGGCAACTGAGTATTATTGTATTCGAGAAGTAATAAGGATACAATGTAGATAGTTTCAATAAGGATAATAAATAAAGACTTAAGAATTAACCAGATACAGCCAATATACATAAGTCGAAAGTGCCGATAGAATCACTATAATCAATAGGGGTTATTTTTTGAGTTAGGGAATGCTAATGAAAAGCTATTTGCTATTGCATCAAAAATAAAGCCTGTACGTCGACCTGCTTGGGATGGTCAATAGATGAGATGTATATAAAGAATGTTGACACATTTGAGATCTGTTTCCTCGCACTAAAAGCTGTATTAGACCTTTAGAATAGCACCAAACAATTGCTTTCGTCCAGCGCTAACTTACTGACACCTTCGCTCAACTTTTTGAGGACAAAAAAAACATCATCAAAAATTCATCAAAAAGCATGAGTGGTACCTC
>DF836430.1:9012-19804 GCA_000950595.1 Mucor ambiguus
GCACAACAACCCATCTAATACTTTATCCTCACCAAATCGCTTCCCCCAGTTCGAATAATATATAAACCCTCTTATTTTTCGATGTAATAAACAATATTCTTTACCTGATTGATTTCACAGCACTTTTAATGACTAATAAGTTATTTCTGATAAATCAGGCTGCTAAATACGGTTTCATCATGATGGCAATTGATGTTTTTGAAAGCTATTAAACGGAGTATTGCGAGTCAAAAAATGCTACTATATAAAGGAGGCATCCGGAGGTTTTAGCCACAGTTGATCTCGTAATGTAAGCCAAAGGGCCCGCGACAGCGCGAGCCGCTTCCACGAAAGTTGGTTTCCACCGAAGCGAAGCATAGGTCAGAAAATCATCCGAAGTGGGAAAAGGCTTGTTTACATAATAATTTTCATCGTACTAAGACTGCAGTATGATAATGAACTAGCTAAAATGGATACCCAACAAGTACCTTTTAATTCATGGTTAGTACGGTCTATCCGGAGAAACTCAGAACAGCTCAAAGTCAAAGTGTCAGACCTTGCTAGGACATTCAATATAACACTGCCTATTTAGTGATATGAGAATTATGATTGCTATAAACCACTTAGATAATTTTGAGAGGGATAGCTCTAACCTTCAGTGGGCGACCTTGCGACAATATTGACATAACATTAGTAATTGTATGTTGTACATACAGCTGCTGTTCTCTGTAATTGCGCATTTACTGACAATATACTTTCTAGGTTTTTATTACTACAGTATATGAGAGAGTAGCTAATCATAAGTTTGGGTTATGGATTGCTAATAGTTCTTGCTATCTTCCATCAAAAGAATTGATACAGAGTATAATCATAAAAATGTTGCTCTTGTTATCGATATAGAAAAAGGTGAATGATAGAACGAATAAATTAATCTACTTTTGACTGAAGTTATTTGACCATCTTGTCTACCAAACAAAAGGAATCAGGTTTTTGCGCTTTGATAATTCTTGTTTGTCTTTGCTCTCAGTAAGATGAGTAGAGTACCAGATGCGAGTTTCTTTAGCTCTCACTGTGAGATAAATGAAAGGGAAGAACTTGACGGCAAGAGAGACAACATTTTGACTAATCAAAATGAAACCCAAGAAGGTGAGTTGTTCAGCGGCATAATGTGGAGCGACGGCATAATCAAACAAGGCACCTCTAGGGAGACTGTAGTTACCCTTCTTTTGGTTTGTTTGAGACAAGCGCATTTCTCTCAAGAGATAATGGTGGTATCCGTTGAGCACCTCTCCCGCAATAACAAATGCGACACCAGTATACGTCAATGTGCTACTGAAAGCACTTGCCGGGATACGACGCACGACAAGTAGATCCAAGGTAGTTGTCACGGTGTAGGCTGTCATAACAGATAACATGGCTTCGGCATTGGTATTGCTTTTGTAAATGTGAACGAATAAAACCTCCAAAACTCGCTTGACGAAATGAGCCATGCTCAAGAAATGAATGATGTTGAATTGACTATTTGCCCAGTCCAAAGAGGGTCGTTGAATGAGTAGGCATGCAATGACACTAGGGACGTAAATGACGAGCATGGCCCTTCTGCTAGGTATGTTGTCGACTTTGCGATTTCCGAATTTGGAGTAAGGTGTTGTCTCTGGTTGAAAAGCTGCACTTAATGAGAAGATAATGCCTACAGCAAATGCTGAGATTGTCAGGCCAGTCCAGTTTGGCACATAGAGTCCCATGAATGTTGAGATTCCCATCGCTGCTGTATTGATTTTAAGTAAGGAATGAAGTGAGATAAAATAGTATTAGCAAGAAAAAGAGAGAGAAAAAGTGGGGTTGTTAGAACAAGAGGAAGTTCCTTTTTATTCTCATTTCCAATGTTGACATCTCTCAGAGAGTCATTAAACTATGTGCCACAGTGTTACAATTTAGCGGAGCCAGACCTTGATCCTGTACTTCCAAGAGATATTAAGTTTTACTAATACCCTTTTCAATCAAACAGGGCAACGCTGTGTATTATGAATGAGTACGACAATATACTATACCTTGCTTCGATTTCAATCATGTGTTTTGAGGCAAGTCTGTATTCCTATTGTCCATTTGAGTGATGTAAAATGCACGTTCTTCTTTCTTGACAGGTCCAATCACTTTGTTGTATTGGGATTCGGAGCCATCGAGTGATGCAAGATGTAGCTCTTGTGTATCTTGAGTATATTCCGATCAATCGGTTGACCTCAGTCTAGTAAATTAGAGGTATCTCTCGAATTTTTCCTATTCATGAGAAATACCATTCACGATCGTGTGGCATGTGTTGGAATAAAGAGAGAAAAAATATTACATTTTTAATTGATCACGATCGAAACAAAGAGTGAGATCGATCCAGTCATCATCAATAATAAGCTTCGTGAAGAATGATGGCCTAGTCTAGTGAGGATCTGCATAATAGCGATGACGATGGAGAAGGTCGTAATTACCCTGGAGCAATGCTGAGGCCCTACTACAAACCAAACAACTCTAGTACACCATGCAGGTTTGCATTAAGGTGTTCTCCCTTTGTAACTACACTCAGCGGGCCAGCTACTCGTAGTAGGAAGTGCTTCAAGTCATTGCGCTACATCACACTTGAAAACTTGCGTAATGGATCACATGGTCATACCAGTAATATCAAAAGCGCAAGGTCACTTTAACAAGACCGATGAGAGTTGTTACTATGGTTTAGATATACATTTATTCAGATAAAAGGAAAAAGAAATGAGCCAAGAGATAAATCAGACTTAATTGAGTTCGCCACGGACCCATTGTTGCAACATATCAAGACCACTCTCAGGTTGGTCGTAAGGGACCATGTGACCAGCACCAAAGACACGCAAGAAAGCGAAACGACCATCGTCAGTCTTACGAAGCTCACCAGCTTGCTTACCAGCGATGTCGGAATACCATTCAGTGTCATTAGCATTAGAGAACTCCTCATGACCAGTCCAAGGCAACTGAATAGTCCAAGCCTTATTACCCATCCAGTTACAAATGAAGTCAGCATCGCCAGCATAAATCAAAATCTTGATATCATCCTCCAGAAGCTTGGGAACTTCATTTACATAGGGACGCATCCAGTCACCAGCCATTTGGAATCTAAAGTTGATTTGCATGTTGCAACTCTCATACTTGTCGGTCTCAGCACCCACTTCTTCCTTGACAGCTGGAATGTTCAAGTACTTTTGAACAGATTCAAGAATATCGTAGCAAAGATTACCGCCCTTACACTTTTCGCGGACATCATAAGGATTCATGCCGGTTTGTTGATAAGGTGAAATTTGATCCTTGTTACACTTCATGGCAGCAGGCAAGCAAGAAAAGACGTTTTGACTATCATAACAGTTTTGAATCAAACGTTCGCAAGCAGGGAAACTGGCTTCCATGTTATCGCAAGTAGCTCTGTCCAATACAGGGCCGTAAGAGTTATCACAGGCCATTTGTGCGTAGTATTTGTATTGAACCAAAGGATCAGTCAAACCATTTCCGATCAACAAACTCTTCAAGTTGATATCAGCCAAAGTGTGCTTCTTCTTCAACAGTTCCAATGACTTGAAGTGTCCCTTGTTGTTCTCGTTGATGACACCACCGATAGCAGGAATGTAATGTCCTATATCAATGCGGATTAGTCACCGATAAACACAATCGTAGCCGCCTGAATGTAACGAACCAGCATAAGATTCACCAGAAATGTGGAAATCAAGGTCAGCGTATTGAGGGAACTCTTTAAAGAAGAGTTGAAGGAAGGCGTAGACATCTTTGGCAGCAGCATCCGTGTTAGAAGCACCACCGCTACCATGAGAATAGCCGACATTCAAGGGCTATTTTTTTTTCCCTCTCTCGTTAGTGTATGTTGTAGACTGATAGGAAATTTAGATTGTCTTACTTGATCCAAGAAGATGACATTGGCCTTTTCATTCCAAGAATACTTGTTGATAACAGTATCGGTGCCTTCCTCATTGACAGTACAAGGCCTTTATCATGCATATGGTGAGTAACATCCCGACGTATTTACCAATTATGCGTCCTTACCCGAGCTCCATGAAGAGACCAGTCAAAGAAGAACAACCGGGACCACCGTTTAACCATAAAACGACGGGATCCTCTTTGGGCTTATCTCTGGATTCAAAGAACCAAAAGAAAAAGTGCTTATCGCTTCCGACATCCAAATAACCAGAAATCTAGATGGGAAGTTTTAGTGTCTATGTCAATGCACATTGGGATGTCCTACTTGTTTCACATCAGGGTCACAAAGGGTAGGTCTCTTGTATCTCAAAGCATATTCAGAGAAAGCAGGGTGGGTAAAAGTAGTAAAGGTATCAGCACCATTATGCAAGATTTCCTTGACCTTATCAGTAGCACTGTGAACCTTATCAGCAGTACCTTGAAAGACATGCTGAACATCACTCCATGCCTTTTCACCAAAGTCAACAATGGCGTCTTGTTGTTGGAACATGGCAGGTTCGGCGTAAGTCAAACCAAATACGCAAGAGGCTACAACAGCCACCTTGGCGAGCGAAATTAGTGTGGGCATAGTAAAGAAAAAAGAAAAAAGTAGAGGGAAAAAGAGAAAAAGAGAAAGAATATCCCTAACAGTGTTTCATTTTTATACCATGACAACTTGCTTTGTGTGTGAGAGAGAGAGCAAAATCACTGAGGTCATTTTATTACATCTCCGTTGAACGTTACAGGATTGATTCAACCCTTTCGTGGCTCCAAACAAGTATATAAATTAGGAATTTGTTTCCGTATTCAGTCATCCCAGTGAGCGGTAAATGGAGAGTGGGACGCACAATAAAGGCTTCAATCTTGACAACGTTTACCCCATCTCCAGAGTCGCGGCATTAATTGATTTCTGCAAAACAATCTACAACTGTGCTACTTGATCATTTGAATTGTGAATTGAATTTCGCAGGCAAACATAGCTTGGCAAGCCATCTATTACCATCATGAGGAATTTTCTCGGATTTGGCCATGTCTGGCGCACACCTCTCCTCGCAATGCCGGCATTGCACACTAATAAAGAGCACGCCAATCAACCTGAGAAGCAGTAGGTAACTTATATCATCAACAGCCCAATTGCCTATCCGCAGCAACATTCGCATGCTGCTCGCCATTTGATATTGTATTTGCAAAAAGAAAATTTACGTTGACACTGTATATCTCCAAAAAATACTTGGACAGCTGGGCTCTTTATAAAAGAGAAATTGCAATGAATGATACTGTCGTGGAAGTGATCATCATTATATGGCTTCATCTCTCTGATTTGTACAAATGCTTCATTGTGCGACATCCTCATTCAGAAAATCATGCTGTTCTTGCTATCTCGTTTGCTAAATGTACTTCAATGTTCTTTTAAACAACACCATCAACATCTGATATCAATCGATACTGCAGAGGCTCAGTTAAAGACAGTTCTGCGCAATGTATGCGACTGCCTTGTGAGCATGTGAATGCAAAATGGGATCTTTATTGTTCATGTAAATCTTTCGCCTGTACAACTGTATTTGACGTCATGAAGGGGTTTTATTCTGGATTGAGTTGCTATTAGTTCTCTTTCTTCTTTTCAACCATCAATGTCACAATTGAGAGAACAAGAACAAGAACATCAAAATCAAAGATACAGAATAAGCAAACAAGATGAAGACTTACCCATGGATTTGGGAAGTCTGCAAGACATTTTTACATTCAAATTCTTTGAAGGGAGGCCCATAACCAACATCGTCATGGCCATTCTGTGGAGCATTGGGTTGCCCATTCTATTGTATCAGCTTTTGAAGCCCCGTTTAGGTCAGGTTGTTGCCATGATCGTTGCTTCATGTCCTCCTCTATTGATTGTGATAACGTAAGTATGCCTCGTCAATTAAGTCATAGACAGGTTTTGACATGTTTGCTGCTGTTAGTCGAATGATAAAATCAAGGACATTGGACATTTTGGGATTTGTAGCAGGTGTCAGTTTCTTGATCACAGGCATTATCGTAAGTACATCTGTCTCAGATGCGTGCGTTTTGGAAGACTAAGATCATCCACAAGTCTATTGCACAGCCCTCACCTGCCGTTTCATCTATATGTGAATCTATCGCTCCATTAATGATAGGCGTATTTTGCATCTTATCGTTATTCCCCATCAAAATTGGCACATTTGAGTTACGGCCATTAATATTCCAAATCACAAATCAACTCATGCCCAGACCGCCTGTAGAGGATAAGTTGGCAGAGCAAGACGAGCATAGATTACAGCAACAGCAACAGCAACAGCAGCAGCAGCAGCAGCATCAGCAGCAACAACGGCAGCAAGGCGATAAATCAAAGACGCTGAATTGGGTATACACACACATGGCCAAGGTTCGAAACGATCTCAGGATTTTGACAGCATGCTGGGGTATCATGCTGATTGTTGGATTCATCGTTAAGGCTATCATCGCTTCGACGAATACAGATATTAGCAAGGCACAAAACTTTGGTTACGTCTTTTTCACGGTAGCAACAGTCGGAATGGTGGTTGTCTCTTGGCTTTTTACAAAGATCATGAGGAGACATGTCAAAGATGAGGCCGCTGATATGCAGAGGAGGAATAATGGGCACTCAGAGGGCTATGAAAATGCTCAATGGGGCATTCAAGCCATGTCAACAGGGTTTAATCAGATTGTTTCTTGATTTGCGTGTGTATCAATAAAATCTTCAGTAATCTTCAAATGCTATATAGCTTGAAAATTGAGTGACATGACTGATGTATCGACCATGAAAAGATATCCAAGTGCACGTAAATCAAGAACGATAACATCAAGGCTTTGATTGAGCACCCTAGTAAATCACTCTAAATTATGGCTATAAATTCAACAAAATAGAGTAAGCAGGGCGCGATCCCCATGGCAACTGACATGGTATCGTTAGCAATAGACTTGATGAAGTGCCACTGAATGTCAGCAAAAGAGGCATCCGAATGTAAGCCCTCTCTGCCGTCACAAAACATTTTTTTCCTTTGCTCTTTCAAATTTCAAATCTCAAAGCCCAAATTCCACACTCTTCTTGTTTCGACACACATACACATCAATTTGCTTTTCCAGGATGTTTATTCTCTCTGAGCTCGAGGACACAGTGAAGATTGTGCCTAATGACTTTAAAAAGGGGGAAAACAGTGCTATTACTGATGTGTTGAATGAAAAGTATGCCAACAAGGTAGTGCAAGAAGTAGGCCTCTGTATATGTATCCACGATGTGTTGCATACCTCTGAGGGATTCATTCTGTACGGTGATGGCTGTAGTTATATCAAAGGTGCGTTGTATGTGAGGAATCGATAGATGCCAGGCTAATATGATATGTAGTGACATTCCGTATGGTTGTATTCAGACCATTTGCTGGTGAGATTTTGACAGGAAAGATCAAGAGTTGTTCACCCAGTGGTGTTGTTGGTAGAGTCGCATCATGTCTATCTGGCAGTTGCTGTTTGTTTTTTACTAACATATGGCTATATAGTTACCATGGGATTCTTTGACGATATCTTGATTCCTGGTGGTGCTTTACAGCCTGGATCTAAATTGTAAGAGTCAATACAATGGCGATATGTCATACAGATACTTATTGACATGTGCTGATAGTGATCCTGCTGAACAAGTGTGGGTTTGGAGCTATGAAGGAGAAAAGATGTTCATGGATATTGAGGAACCTATTCGATTCAAAGTTTTGCGCGAGCAATTTACAGACACAACACCCACAAATCACCCAGCTCCAGCCGCTTTACCTCGTAGACGACAATCTGTAGCTGATGCGTCAGCAACAGACGATCTTGCAGGCAACTCCACCAAAATACCACCCTATTCGCTTACTGTGAGTAATTATGAACAGTGCTAGACAATTCGGAAAACTAATCATGCAATACATAGTGTTCCATTCAAGAAGATGGTCTAGGTCTTCTTTCATGGTGGGGAAGCTAGAGCCGAGAGATAAAACAGAGCATAGAAGATACACATCACACATCACAGACACACTTATTATAATAGTATATATGTAAATATACATGAGGAAAACGCCCAATATTGACAAACAACACCTACTGTTTATTGTTTCTACGCATACACATATACACACACACAAACACACGCACATACACACACACAAATTAAGCTTGATCCAAAAGAAAGTTGGTTGCTTTAATCAAATCATGATCGTTCTTTTCCAATGCATCTATAGCCTGAGCTCTGGTGAACCCCATATTACCCAGTTCATTGATCAAATCCTCGTGAGGTAGAGCTGGTTGTTGCTGTTGTTGTTGTTGTTGTGTGGATGGTGGTAAAGGAGGCAAAGGAGGTGGAGGAGGCGTTGTGGTACTTGTGGGCATACTGTTGTTGGATATAGATTTGTGATAATCGCTTGGAGGTGGAAGTGTGGGTGGAGAGATAATCGGCGATGAAGTAGAGGATGTTGGCAAAGGTGAATTATTGAATAACTTGGGGGGTAAAGCAGGGACCGAATTTGCATGGTGCTGTATTTGACGTACATGTTGCGTTTGAGGTTGTGGTTGCTGATAGTTGCCATTGCCATTAAGACTCGTGCTGCTGCTATTGTTGGTTTGAAAGTTCCAATACACTAATGGACATAACCGAGAAAGTGAATAAATGCAAAGAAAGCATGTCCAAAATAGACTTACCTCCTTCGTTCTTTTGATAAGGTCTAGGATGTTGTGGCAGTGGCTGTTGCTGCTGTGATGGAGAGTGCTGGTATTGTTGAGGAGGATAGCTGGGAGGAGTTGACGTGCGTCTTTGATTGTAATTAGACTTGGGACTACCGAGAATGGATCTCAATGCCACCATATCATTCTCTGGTGTATCCCAAGGATCTGCTGGAGCTAATCCTTGCTCGAATTTCAGATAATCAAAATGTTTCTCAGGGCCACTATCCGTAGAAACTACGGTCTTTGGATCCTGCTGTTGATGATGGCCGTTTAATGCAGGTTGTGGCATGTTGGGTGAGGTAGAATCGCTATAACTATCTTCCCCATTCTGAATCTCTTCACTCACAGTAGTAGCAGCAGCAGCAGCAGCAGCAGCAGGATGTTCATAGACGTAGGTTTGTTGAGGCTGTAAAATACGGGTATCCGTATCTAAAAATCCTGGTGCAATCTTTCGGGCAGCCACCTTTTGCTTGTTCAGTTTCTCTTGCTCGTATTGCTGTTTCTGTAATTTGAATGCTTCTTCAGCTTCAAATGCCTTTTTCCTAGCAGATTCCACTTGTGCAATCACTTCTCTTTCCACGGCAAATGGATAAGCGGGCTAACAAAAAGATGTAAGATGAGGTGGTTACATCTCAACCATGATTTCATTCTTACCAATTTAGAAACATCATCAGGCACCATTTTTAGCTCTGAAGCGACTAGAATCTGTTGTACGTATTTCTCTGTTGAGTACTACGGACAATGGACGACACACACTACCAATGCATACCTTCTTTGGTAGTTTATAAAGTGGAGAGACCATCACTGGTACACTTTGAAGTACAGCATAGGTTGAACCTTTTTCATATCGTTACAAATCTTTTTATTATAGCCACTCCAGTGCTTGCAGTTACCTTGATCAGACATGGCTCTATTATGCTTATAGTGTGTATTGTGAATATAGAGAAATACTTGTTTTAATAAGAAAAAAAGAAATAGAGCGGGGAAAAGGAAAAGAGAAAAATGGAAATGATAAAAGAGAATGAAGCAAGCAGTAGTGTGTTTAAGGGATTGAACAGAGACGCCGTTTTTAAATCACGTGTATGGGCGAATAGTGTGGGTTACAAGAAAAGAGTGAGTTGCATTAAATGACTTGCTGCTTGGTTGCTGGTGTTTCGAGCGGATTGATGCCTTTGCTGATCTGCTTGTCATTTTCCTATGTACATTATATCAATTACTACCGTTTCACCCAATACATGTCAGACGTTACCATCATGATGATTAGCCAGTCAAACTTGAGGTCAAGCTTGATGCCTTCACGAACCGACACTTTCCTAAACAAATCCCTCAGAAAGTTGTAGTCAGGCTGGCCATCGAACGTCAATTTCCTGGTGTAGTCAATGTATGCCATAAATTCAAATGGCATATCCTTGCACAGTTTATCCAGCGGTGTTGTCACTTTGCGATTACTGATCATGTCGTACTTTTGCTTCTTTGTCTTGGCCTTTAGTCCTTGCCATGGCAGTGAACCTCGATAGAAATACACCAAGACGTAGCCCAGCGACTCTAAATCGTCCCTGCGCGACTGTTCCCTTCCAAGATGCGTATGGACACTGGCATATCGAGCCGTGCCAGTCAAATTTTTACCTTCTTTCCACGGTATATGTTCGTTTGTTCTAGAATCCTTGTATCGCTTAGCCAGCCCGAAATCAATCAAATTCACCAAATAGTTGTGGCCATCAAGACCCATTAAAAAGTTGTCTGGTTTGATGTCTCGGTGGATAAATTTCTTGGAATGCAAATATTCAATTCGTGTGAGCTATGATTTTGAGATGAGCAAACACGAATAGCACGCCAACAAAACAGCACACACACGTTACCATCTGATCTGCCAGCATCAATACTGTCTTGAGCGTAAACCTTCGCTTGCAAAAGTTGAACAAGTCTTCCAATGAGACTAAACATGGAAAAACGCACATGATGTGTCAGCATTCAACATGTCACTTGGCGTGTGCGTCTCTCTCACTCTTCCTCCCTGGCTCGATTTCATTTAAACAAATATATATATATATATATATTTGTACCCACACACTTACGGCCCAATTTATCCATGACCATGCTGTTG